>JAUIMX010000977.1:0-10463 GCA_033557805.1 Phaenonotum sp. SLE1380 | reverse complement strand
CCCCCCCTATTTTTGGCGATGTGTACCACGTTATTTTTGCTGAAAAAAAATATTGTATTTGTTTCCATTGCTGAGTGATTGCAGAAAAAAAACAAATAAATTAATTTTTCCCGCAATTTTTACTGTTATTTTTTTGTTACACCACACCTCCAGAATTTATACGATTGGATTTTACCAATAGTTCAAATTTTGACGCCGAAACGATTACGAAAAAGACAAAGTGTAAGTTAGGACTAAAAAAAGGAAAAATTAACAAATTTAACAACAATTTACGACAGAACTATGTAAAAAAATGTCTATTAGCTCTGATTTTCGATAACACACACACACATAAAAATATCTTTCTTATGCTTATAATTTTAATTTTTATATACTCAAAACCCGATAATACACGAAAATTGATTGAGCCATATTTATCAAGAATTATTTGCAAAATTTTGCCAATATAAATTCGTAAAAATCTTGAGAAATATGGCACAATCAAAATTTATTTTAATTGAAATAAAAAATAATTTTTTCCGTACTTTTTTCCAGTATTTGACCACAGTTATTCCGTACCATTTAGATAGTGGACCACCAGACAACCAATCATTACAAGTTTTAATAAAAAGTAAGCTAAATTATCAAAAAAAAAATTAATAAAATAAAAATAATATCCTCGATTTTTTATTGCAGTTTTAAAAGCTATTAACGAAGACAGCCCCACTGTACCAACTTTATTAACAGATTACATCTTGAAAGGTAATTTATGAACATTTTTTCGAACAGAAAATCAACCAACAGGAACTTTAAAATAAATTTTCAATATATATTTTTTTCATAGTGATATGTCCCACATAAAGAAGAGGAAATGAGAAAAATCAAGAAATTAAAGAAAAATTCAATGGTTCTACCCCAAAAAATATCTAGCTGAATTCAAATAGTGGAATAAAATTGAAAAAAAAACATGCTTAAGGCACTCATTTTTTTTGCTGTTTACTGTTACGATTTTTAGGCCAATATTTTTAAATAAATAAAATTGTGCTATTGTACACTTTAGGTACTGTCAAAATATTACACATAGGTGCTATACCACTCAAAAAAAAATGAAAATTTTTAAAATATTCGCCTAAAAACCGTATTTTTATTCAATTTTTCCCGTTGTTCCTTTTTCATTTGTGTAAATTTGATATTTTTATTTTGTAATTAATAGTTTTAATTATTATTGTAAATAAATGCTGATGAATCTAGTCTAATATGTAATAATTAAAAAGTAAAAATTGTGAATGTAAAATTAAAACAGAAAAAGCACACTTGAAAAAAATTTTATTTTATTATTATTTTTTTTGTGTATTGTTGTGCTATGTGTATATTGAAAAAAACGCTCTGTATATTATTGTTTTTAATGATATTTTTTTTTGTAAGAAGTGATATTAGCTTGTATTGTATTTTAAATAATAGTTAAGTGCATCATCATAAATATCTTGCCTTTTTTCGGTTTTTTTTTCTTTTTTTTTTCATTTAATTTTTATTGCATTGAATGACGAGCATTGCTGCCCGAATTCAATAGATTTCTATTCTTGAAAATTCTTGTAAAAAAAAGGAGTTTATCTTTTTTTTGTCTCTCATATGAATGTTACATATTTTAACAGTAAACTGTTATTGATATGTAGATCTCAAAAAAAATAATAAATTTTACGCCTGTACAAGTAATTTTATTTTTTTTTAACCCCAATGTAATGCAGTATAATTACAAATCGTTTTTTTTTTATTATTTATTAAAAAAAATAATGATTTTTGGATTAAATTAGTTTTTTTGCAATTGCGCGTAGGAAATGTTTATTATTGTTGACTTTATGAAAAATACACAAAATTCTTAAAGTAGACTAGGAAGTTTGGCTTATTTTCAGAATTATCAAAAATAGTTCATAATTAATTATTTAAATATGTATTGCTCTTCACACACCTACACGTAGGCAACTTCTGGTACACAAGTGTATCAGATATTACCCAAAATTCCGAGCCACTCTAATCGACGCGATTTTTGGAAAAATTCTTGAAAACAAGGTGGAAAATGTTTACATACGATAAAGAAAGTGCTGGGGAAACATTAATTTTCGATGTCGTTTTTTCCGGAAAATTCGATGGTTTATTTGGGGATTTTACTATTGTAATGTTGATGTATTGGTACATAATGACATTAGAATAGCGGTAGATTGGAATTTGCAACTGAAACCTTTTGATAGGGAAGCAAATACTACGGTCGTAGCACTACAGAACCTGTTTTTCATCATCACACTTCACCAAAAAAAACCAAGAACCATACTCTGGCAGTTGAATAATGTGAACTAGACACAAATAATTTTAATCGTCTATGTAAATCATAGGCAACTCATGATACACATACGATTATTTGCTAGGGGCTACTTTGGGATGATTAAAATTATTTGTGTCTACAAATAATTTTAATCATCTATGTAAATCATAGGCAACTCATGATACACATACGATAATTTGCCTAGTTTAGGGGCTACTTTGGTATGATTTCAATAATTAATTTTAGCCCCATTTCCGTATAATCAGCAAATTTTATTGTTTTAAAATTACCCAGAAATTGAACAAAAATCTATATGGATTCAGTAAGATTAGGTAATTTTAGGATTTAAAAAAAAATGAAATTTGTGGATTTTCCGGAAATGGGGCTAAAATTAATTATTGAAATCATCCCAAAGTAGCCCCTAGCAAATAATCGTATGTGTATCATGAGTTGCCTATGATTTACATAGACGATTAAAATTATTTGTGTCTAGTTCACATTATTCAACTGACAGAGTTTGGTTCTTGGTTTTTTTGGTGAAGTGTGATGGTGAAAAACTGGTTCTGCAGTGCTGCGACCGTAGTATTTGCTTTCTCATCAAAAGGTTTCGGCTGCAAATTCCAATTTACCGCTATTCTAGTGTCATGTGTTACCAATACACCAACATTACAATAGTTAAATTCCCAAATAAACCATCGACTTTTCCCGAAAAAACGACATCAGGAATTAATGTTTCCTCTGCAAATTTTTCGAGTGGGTCGGGATATTGAACAGCTACCGAAATTTTGAGTATTTTTTGGACCAGCAAACTTTACAGCAGCCGAATCAGTTTTTGTTTTTAGCATCCTATCGAAAGAAAACCAGGTGAAACATTGGGGAAAGATGACGAAATCGACCAAATTGGACCCACCTTCACAAAAATAGGAATTTATAAAATTGAGAATATACTTTCTCCACTGGATTATTCTACAAATCATTTACTTTGGAAATCATGAACAATTCCCTCAAACAGGAAAGGAAACCGAAGTTGGAAGACCACCTGAAAATTTTACCAACAAAATGATACCACTAACTGTATCTAGACCAAAAGAAATAAATAGGAAGAATGGAGTGAGGCATTTGCGGCAATTTATGGAACAAAATGAAGGTATCATGATGGCTTTACAGACGTGACATGTTGTGAATGTAACAAAAGATTATATTTTGGGAATTTTTCGGATGATTTGTTGTATTTTTCAACTACGCTCAACTGGAACTGTTGCTCTTCATCCACAACTTCAAAATTCACAAATTTGATATCAAATATACCAATTCATAATAGTATATTTATGGAGAAATGAAATTTTCTGTTGCTAATTGTAATTTTATACTGAAACAAGAGTTTTATTTTCTTGATAAGGTTGAAAATAAAAATGTTTCCCACACTCTAAAATGAAATGAAAACTTCATGATAAAAAACACAAAATAAATTTATAATCACTTATATTTATATTTACAATAAACTTAGGAACAGATTTAATTATAATTAAAAATACAAAAGTACAAAAATATATTTTACATTCTTTTCATCCTATATAGGCACTCCGTTTTCAAACGTTTCTCAACAATCAACACTTTTATTAAGAAAATGCAATATTTCAAAAATTCATCTTTAGTTATATCCTCAAAAACAAAATGATTATTATGTTTGCTATCACTTTAAAACGATGACAGATACGAAATTACTCAAATTAGACAAAAAAGATTCGCCTGGAGCAAATTTTTCTCCTCGAAAAAGCAATCAATTCCTTGAAAAATCAATCAAATGGTCAAAAAAGCAATCAAATCCCAAAAAAAGCGATCAATTATCAAATGACCCGACTTCACGCATCGAAAACACGAAATTTAATTTTAGTTTAATTCAACCAATTTCGCATCTCACACAGTTTAGAAGATATCTACCTCGAATATACTTTAGTCAAAATGTTTATGCATCTCTATTATTTATAGTTTCACTAATGTTTGACTAGTACAAATGAAAATATGTACAATAAACTAAAAGATATCATTTTGAAACAGGAAATCCAATCGAAAACTGGCCAAAAATAATAGTAATTCAACGAGTATATGGCACGAAACTGAAATATCATTCATTTTTATTTTAATTAATGGAATTAAACTTATTACTGCAAGAAAATTATGCAAACTCTTGAAGAAATTAAACAAAAACTGTGAATCGAGAAAATCAAAGTTTTTAAACGCTTTTCAACAACCACAGTTGGTGGAGATGATTGGAGATATCATGGATACCTTCATGGAGATGGTCGTGATTGTTATTGTCAGATATTGGACTTGGTGGTGGTTGAATTAGATCAACGTCTACCAATTCTGAAAGGTGTTCCGATTTCCGTTTTTTTCTATGTTTGTCGCAAGACGATTCACCTTGTTCCAGGGTTTGTTTCGCCCTGTAAATTGGTTCGTATTCCGCTAATTGCGCTACAAAGCCTTCGTTTGGTTTTATACAAGCCCTTCGGTCTTTAACCAACTTGTAAGCTTCTCTGCAACAATAAAAATTATCAATTTCTTTGGAATTATCTTTAAAAAACTAGGGAGACTCACTTGCAAGTCAGATTGAACTTCTCCATGATGTAAGCAAGCACCAAAGTGGCACTTCTCGAGTTGCCATTGTTACCATGGACCAAAACTTTACAATTTTTCGAAAGTGCTTCGTCGATGAATTGTTTTACTGTAGAGAAATGCTTTATAATACTTTCTGTAGCATGGTCAGCAATATCAAGTATCAAATATTTGAATGCAGGGTCGCTAAATTGTGGTTTGATGAAATGTGCTTCGATGTCCATTCGAACGCAAACGATGTAAGTAATGCCTTGACTTAACAAAGAAGCTTGGCAGTTTTTCAAAGCAGAGGAATATGGACCTAAGAAGATGCCTGGAATTATTTCTTGCATGTTTCTTCTCATGGAATAGTTCCATCCTATGGCAGCTGGATAGGTTGGTATGTTGTTGTAAACTGATGTTAAATCAATAAGATTTGCCATCTAGAATTGAAGTTTCAAAGTAACTGCAGTTTTCACAACAATTTTGTCATTATCAATTTATTTTAACTACTATAGCTGCAAATACACTTATTACAAGACTGTAAAAATTGTTTTTACAAAATTTGCAAGAGACTTGATAGTCCATAATATTGTGAAGGTTAGGTGTATGGATATTGTAACACTTTTGAGAAAAATATTCAAGATCAATTTTTTTAAATTGAACCCATATTCAATAATACTTTTATTGGGAGGCAATTATTTTTTGCTTTCCAATGATATAACATATGTCATACTTATTCCAAGAAATGCAATAGTTATAAGCATTTTAGTGAAAACAAATGAATAAAAAGTTTAGCC
Organism: Phaenonotum sp. SLE1380; assembly: GCA_033557805.1. Lineage (NCBI taxonomy): Eukaryota > Metazoa > Arthropoda > Insecta > Coleoptera > Hydrophilidae > Phaenonotum > Phaenonotum sp. SLE1380. Next base: position 4,772 of record JAUIMX010000977.1, on the reverse strand, counting down.
AGGACTTCTGACATAAAATTATTTGTTTGAACAACCTTACCCATGATCCTAAAAAAATAAAGTAATTTTTGTAAATAAATATTGACCTTGAATATTTTTCTCCGACCTAACCTTCACAATATTATGTACTATCAAGTCTCCTGCAAATTTTGTCTAAACAATTTTTTTCTATCATAATTATTAACAAAGTTATAGGCTTAAATAGTTTTTGACCAAAAAACAAAAAGTAACTATATCTCAAAAACCAAGGATGCTGTGTAAATTTTGTTAAATTGTACCTCTGCTAGAAATAGATGTTTACGCGCAAAACTCACGAATTTGGGACATACTGTACATTGGGGGAAATCAAAACAAAAAAGGGAGTATACTATAAATGGACGAATACATAAAGAGAAAAAGACAGGCAAATGTACAAGGAAAAAATAGAGAAGTAATTGAAGGGAAAAATTCGAAATATGACATAATTAAAGGAAAATACATTCCATTTATACAAGAAAAATTATTGACTGCATACCATAAAGCAACCTACAGAAAGCAGAGATGAGTTCCTAACTGGAAAAGAAACATATGAACATCAAAACTCAATTGAAACTGAAAAAGAAAAAGAACTACAAGTGGAAATGCAGGACATGGTAAAGGCAATAAAATCAAGAAAAAATAATAAAGCAGGCAATATAAATAAGAAATAAAATATTCAAATAAAGAAAGAACCCGTACTTCCTTGTTAAAAATTTTTTATTATTTATTCAGCTATCGATTTCGGGTTTTCTTAACCCATCTTCAGGCCCATTGGTCAAGGTTAATATTAAATTTAGAGAACGTCTTCATTACGATGTTAATCTGGTGGAAATGGCCATGGGATACTAAGAAAGAATCATAAATAAAATATTGTTATTGACCATTGCAGGTATACAGTAATATTCAACTCAGCAATCAATTAAATACCTTAAAGGTCAGCAAACTCTTCCGAATATTAACTCATATATTTGACAGAGCAATAAAAGTGTAATAGCGACAGTAGGACAAATCTATGGAAGGATCATTCAAAATAAGATTGAGGAGGCTATACAGGAAAAAATTGGTGAGGAACAGGCTGGTTTAGTGTAGGCAGATTATGTATAAACTATCCAACAACAATTCGAGAAAAAAAAAGCATAAAATGGAGACAGTCATCTAGCTTTAACTGACATAATAAAGCGTATAAAACAATTTTAGACTTGAAGATAAAGGTAGCATTGTTTATTAACAGCAGAAACAACTAGGAACCCAATTTAGAGCCTTGAGGCACGCCAGAAGTATCTCGAAACTCAAGAGAAGATAAGCTGTTGCACGACACAAAAGAATGATGCTCAGAAAGAGAAGAACAAAAAAAAAAAACAACACTAGGAACAGAAATATTCAAATGCATTCAATTTGGAGAACAAATCACAATTAATAACATGATCAAATGCTTTCTTAAAGTCAATCCACATCTTATGAATAGGAATAATGAGAGGTAGAAGAAAAAAAATCCAAAAAATTTTACATAGAGATGTACAAAACCCATTAAAATCATCAAATTCTCGTCAGTTATCAACAAATTAGCTTCCATAATCGCCTTCCACGTTGAAATTGGCCCAAAACAGCTTAAAAATCGCAATTTATGCCATTTAAATCGCTTTTGCAAAGTAAGCCTTGGATAGAACACCTGTCAAACGCTTAATTTGAGGTTATAAATGCAATAAAACGTCCCCAAATCGTCCAAAAACTGGCAAATCTTAGAAGCAAAGCCACCAAATGCAACATAAATCGAAGTTTCGCAAGAAATATGCGCGAAAGAACGACCTGTAGAGTAGAAACGTATAAAAATGTACGATACTAACCTTGTATGATGATTTAAAGCGATCACATTCATGACACGCTCAAATACAATCACCCAAACCAACTCTAGCTACCAGCTTCGGACCTTCCCAGAAATGACCAGGAAATCTTGCTGGTGCAAGCAAATTTCAGGACACACTTTTTGTGCACTTCAAAAACTGATAAGATTCATGCGCCTGGAGGGATTCTTGCTTGACGGGCAAGTACGCGAAGCGAACGCGCAAACGTCAAGTTCAGTTATAGGAAACTGTCTTACCGACCGTACTGATAGGAAACTGTTTTCCGGTAGAAAACTACCTTATCGGCGGGAAACTATTTTAGCACGAATTTCATTCAATCGTTGAATGACTTAAGACTCAAGGATTAAATTGATAGGATACTTTTGAAATTCAGGCGTTTCTTGCGTTGATTATCGCTTAAACGATCTTTCAACCCTTAAATACCCGCTTTTGATCTAACCAAAATTCAAGCAGCACTTACTTAACCTTAATGTATTAAAACCGGTTTTTTTCGCAAATATCAGTGAAAATTGGTTGCGATTGTGGAAAATTGGTTGCGATTATGGAAAATTGGTTTCCTTTGGGTTGTTTTATACGCAATTCGAAGCAGCGCCCCGATTTTATTCGTGCACGTTCGTACGCTCGATGTTTCACAACGAATTTCGAATTGAAAAACCCAATAGAAATTTTCAAAAAACTTACCTTTCGCACCTTCTCGCGGCGCAGCTACCTGCATCACCAACTGAAACAATTCGAAATAGCGATTAATCGCCTGTTATAAGCGGCAAACAAATCGTAATTTGCATTTTTTTTTTAGGTTTTATTAAAGAAGTTTCAACGCGTGCAAATGGCGGGTTATACGAATTATGTTGACATGATTTTAAAGTTAATTTAGCAGCTTACCTTGCCGAGGTGCGTTTAAAACTTTCCCGGGAACTTAGGGAAAACACTTCACACTCACTTTTTGCACTAAACACTGTTTAAAAGTACTTTTATTCGAATTTTCACAGAGCGTTACTGAAGCGTCACCTCAACTTGTGGAAAAAAACAATAAACGAAAATTTTTGCGCATGCGCAGTTGTCACGGCTGCCCTGATTCGCGGGAATCTTGATGACATGGACGGAAAATAGGCAGGATTTTTCTTGTTTATGGCTCATATTCCAATTTTGTTTGGTTTTGATTTAAATTTTACCTTAGGATTATCTAGAAACTATATAAAATGAAAATGAAATTCTTTTGAACAATAATTTTATTTATTTAACTTAATAATTGTATTATATTTATTTATAATAGCGTATCCACTTACATATTTGAGGAGAAAAATTGGAACAATCAAAAAAATTAAGAATTTGTATATGTAATAGATGATTGCTGTTAAAGAAGTATAAATGATTTTTTTTTGTTTAAATCATAATAATTTGTTAATAAATAGCGTTTTGCTAGTAATATAGTTTTTTTTTTTTAATGAATGTAACGACCAAAAACATGAAATTTTGGGTAATAAGACTAATTTCGGGATTTATGCGGCGTTTTTGGGTTGTGGTGATTTTAGTTGTAGGATGATTGATCTCATTCGAGAGACATCTTTGCTGCCCTGCTTCACTTTTTGATTGAAGTCGCAAAGTTTCGAAATTCTTTCCCATTCTGTGCCTGGTTCTATTTCATTGTCATCTGCCACGAATTGTTTCTCGGCATTTCTGGAAAAATTTCAAGATAGGTACATTAGTTAACTGTGATTTTATCACTGGGAATATGCAAAACTTGGAGCCATTTTGTATTTTTCTAAAGAAAGTTTCAGGAATTTCTTGTTTCAAAAAGTTTTATTTGATGTTTCCTCAAAAAAATTTTTTCAGTAGGTTGTTAGTACTGTACTTAATTACGATGAAAACTTTGAGGGTGATCTATCAGCTTTTTTACAGCAACTTGTTGAAATAGTTCACCTTATACGTGTTTCACAATTTTTAGTAGGAATGGGAATATTGATCAAGGATTTGTATTGAATTTTGTGTTGCAAACAAAATTTCTTGTTCAAACACAATGGAAGTGTTAGTAAAGGCTCAAGGTGATTAAATTGTATCAAAAACACAATTTGGAGACCAACCTTGATCTGAACGACCTACAACCTCTTCAACTGATGAAGTGAAAGAATTTGTTCTTAGAAATCATCTCTCCAGCTTGAGAGAGATTTAATAAATAAGCAGATAAACTTTATTAATTACAATATAATCCCTTCAATGACACAGAACAGGTCATTTGAAAAAAGCAAGAAAAGAAATGTATCAAAAATAGTCAGGACTATAATAGTGTAAAGTTATTGTGCAAAAATCCATTCACAGAGTGATGTATACATTTAATAAGTCCACTTTACAATCTTCTTGAGAAATTATGAGCGCTCTGTTGCCTGGAGGATGATGGTAAGTGATTGTAAATGGTCACTGTGTGCCAAAAAAAAGTCTTCCTGCACTCTGAAGATTTTAGTTTGGGGATTATTTAGTAAGTCCTTATATTTTGTGCTATGGGTGTAATCTCATCTGGTACTGTTAAGAAAAAAAAACTTGGATGGTATTAGGGATCTTATCATTGATCTTCTAACTCGATTGATAGATGTTTCTATCGAAAAAGGTGAATTTCCTGATGTTCTCAAAATTGCAAGAGTCATTCCCATATTTCTGTAGTGGTATGGCAAAAGTTGATATGTCTGATTTTCTGGAAGTATGAGATTCCTTGCTTGATATGTTGTCTAGTAACATTTCTTCAAGTTGGTAAAAGCTGATACGTGGCCTCTTGTGTGTATAAATTTAACAAAGACCTATCAAAATAATTGTAACATAACACTGTGTCCCCGGATGGACTGAACAATAGGAAAAACTTTTTTATTTCTAACTTTTCGCAAAAACGTCATTCTTTATAAA
>JAUIMX010000976.1:0-10465 GCA_033557805.1 Phaenonotum sp. SLE1380 | reverse complement strand
GTCAAAATTTACTTAAAACTAACGTATGTGAGTAAAATTTTCTTAGCAATTGGGATATTCGACTTACTGTGTTGCTTGGGATTCTTTATATGCACAGGATATAAAACTAAGCTTGTGTCGGTTGGAATAGTCTAGCAAGTTATAGACGACCTACGTTCACGAGAAACACAGATATAAATTCCAGAAAAAAGAAAATACGAACCGTACTACTCATTTCAAATTCTCAAAATGAACCATCGCTTTTTTGACGTCAGTGTACATGTACCTTCATATTTTCACAACTAAGGAAATAAACAATCGCAACCTAATTAAACAATTTTTAGTACAAATTCTCATTTTAAATACGCTCAGCTAATTATTTAATCAAATATCAAAAATTTAAGCAATGGAATATTCAATTTAATTGTTATTATTATTATTTCCAGTTGTCTGTATGTCCAATCTAAATCCTGCCAAAAATGCCCAGTTGGGTGTACTTTCTTCAACTCGTAAGGTCATGGAAGATAGATTCAGAACCTCCAAGCATCAGAGAAATAAGTCCTTCAACACCAGTCATTCATGTTTTACCATGTGTTGGAGATCCGGAAAAGAAACCTTTAGAAGAGAAACCACTGGAAAAGTCTCCCTTGCCTCCAGTTACGCCGGAACCTCGGAAAAGTACGGTTGTAAGTACAATTTTCTAAAATATACTAATATTGTGCTGCTGATATTCCAAGTGAAAGTAAATTATTCAAAATTCCGCCCATTCTATTTTAAAAAATGTTGTTTATTGGTAACACACACCAAATGGCCATCGACCGAGATCCTCCAGCCAGTCCAGTTCTTATCCTACATGGATAGAAATTTTTCCATAGAAAAATCGTCTACCTATGCGAGCGGGGGTTCAAACCTGTGACCTTCAGAATATTAGGTAGTCGCTTTACTGATTGCGCTCTCCTGTCGGCTCTATTCTATTCACTTAGCATAAATTGAAATAATTTGTAAGGAAGGATATATTAGATCTATGGTGCATATGAAAATACCGATACTTTACAGCTTAGGATGTTTCAGAAGCTGTAATAAACATAAAATATGCATTATTAGGAATATCAGCATTATCTTTTGTATTGTGATGTTGTAGGATTCCTGAAATGCCTTTGATGCGCTAAATTACAGACTGTCATTAGGTTATTCCAATCATATCTATTTAATAGAAGGTCCGTTTAGGGCCGAATTTTATTTATTATTCTTGAAACTACTCTTCATAAGAACTTGACTTATTGCAAATCTGATTATACAGATGGCACACAATTTTTTGCACTTTCCACTTGATGCAATGCAGGAGAATGTCCAGCAAATGTGTTGAATAATTTAGTATTAGACTCTGAAAAGCATTCTTCATCGATCAACGGTTTGAAACCTTATTTCATGCTGTTTGGTGGTGGAGATAAAATGGAGTACCTCATGTTAAATTGAAAATCGTTGATATAGAACTGCCGATATCCAAGAAAGCTATGGACCTAGGATTGGTAACGAACTCGGATTTGAGATTTATATCAGATATCAACAAGATACTACATTAGAGTACTACCAAGATTCAAAATAAGACTTGGACATTGCAAGTATTATAAAACTCTTGTTTAAAGTATATTTATAATTATCACCACCTCTGCCGTGACCATATATCTTGAACATTGTAGAGAGGCGCTTGGGTGTGCATGGCTAATCGTCTGATTCTTCATGGTGCCGTTTTTCTATCACTGACTGATTAGATCTGACACACTACCTTATTCATAGATTTGCGAGATATCAGACGTGCATACTATTAATATTAGGAAGAAAAATGGATTTAAATTCAAAAACATAAATTACAACTGCATCGTTCGCGAACAACATAGCACTTTATTATAATAAAATTCCTTCAGAAATGGAAGGTCTAACTGTAACATATTTTAAACTCAAATTTTCAAGAATCGTAGCAATGGACGGGCTTGTGTTCAGATAAACTTCATTGGGTAAAATCTTTTTATATGCACACTAATATTTAGTGCTGATGTACGAGGCTGACGTGACTGCTGCTGATTGCTGAATTTTAGCTGACTTTTATTGTGTTCGAATACACATGAATATACAGCGTCTTCCACGGAACTGATTCGTTAAGTTTATAAGGAAAGAATATATTGAGAGATATGAAACTTGGTAACTTTGTACTGCGGAAAAAAAAGAATTCAAGTAAAATGTTATCATATTCCTGTTACTTCCGGTTTGACCATCTACCATCTTTCTTATCTGAATAGGGAAGAAGAGGTCTTACCCATACTAAACGATAGAGCATCGAAAATGGAACATTTTAATGCCAAATAGTATATGTCTGATCTCGACTGTTTTTGAGATATTAATTTTTTTCCTAAAATTATGACATTTGCAGTAAGTTATAAAATTTGAATTTTTCAGTTACAAATAATAAAATGAGTCGTCCCAATTTCAACAGTCGAAAGATAAAGGGTCAATTTATTGAGTGACAGACTAATTCGGCAAAAATAGTTTACAAGGGCTTTTCAATAAATTTCTGAACTTGGATAAATTCAAATAGTAATAACTCAATTTTTTCAAATGGCATGGTATATTTTTTTATCTGTAACTTGATTGATATTGTCTTAGGGGACAAAAATAGGATGCATTTTTTTCATATTCTTGATAGATTTCGAGATATTTTATTATTTCCACGATTTATCAAGTAGGTATGTGGCATTTTCTGATGTCAATGTTTACTTACGCATTACCAACGCCATTATACCAACATTATAATGCACTCAAAACGCAAAGGCGATATATTGAATTAATTCTACACTCATGGAAATAATATAATTTGAATTTAATGGAAAACAAAAAATAAAATGAAGGGGCTTTTAATGAGAGTTTTATTGCAGTAGCTTCAACAGATTTGGGTATATCTAGAACTTCAATACAACAAAACTTCAAAATATATAAATTCCATTCCTGTTCCTTTACATTTCCACAAAACTTAAATTACGGCCCATGGTGATGGCTACTTTGGTCACCGGGCTTGACTCCGCTAGATTTTCCTTTGTGGGGGGAAATAAAAAGCGAAGTCTATGATATTGGAACAGTCAATACTGTAGCTGAACTCGAAGAAAAAGTTGGAACTACCTTCACTAATCATGAAATGAAATTAAATAGCCGTCACTGAAAAACTTTACTAAGTTCTAAATTCTTTGTGTGAAAACGGGAGATATTTTAAAGAATTTTGATTTTTTTCTCAATTTTATTTTTTGTTTTCCATTAAATTCAAATTATTTTATTTCCATGAGTGTAGAATTAATTCAATATATCGCTATTGCATTTTGATTGCATTATAATGTTGGTATAATGGCGTTGATAATGCGTAATTAAAAATTGAAATCAGAAAACGCTACATACCTACTTGTTAAATCGCGAAAAAAATGAAAATTGTCTATTTTTAAATATTTTTTGAAATATCTCGAAATCTGTCAAGAATACCGAAAAAATGCATCCCATCAAATTTGTTCCTTAGGACATTACCAATTAAGTTACAGATAAAAATATTCAATGCCACTTAAAAAAATTGAGTTGTTACTATTTGAATTTATCCAAGTTCAAAAAATTATTGAAAAGCCCTTGTATACTATTTTTGCCGCATTAGTCCGTCACTCAATAAACCGACCTATTATCTTTTGACTGTTGAAATTGGAACGATTCATTTTGTTATTTGTAACTGAAAAATTCAAATTTTGTAAGTTACTGCAAAGGTAATAGTTTTAAGAAAAAAATTAATATCTCAAAAACAGTTGAAATTAGACACATACTATTTGACATTGAAATGTTAATTTTCCGATGGTCTATCGGTTAGTATGGGTTAGACCTCTTCTTCCCTATTCAAATAAGAAAGATGGTACTACTTCCGGTCAAACCGGAAGTAACAGGAATATGAAAATATTTTACTTGAATTCTTTTTTTTCCGCAGTACAAAGTTACCGAGTTTGCTATCTCTCAATATATTTCTTCCTTATAAACTTTTAACGAATCAGTTCCGTGAAATACCCTGTATGAGTTAGTTGAATATTTCTGACCAAGCACTTGCGTACACACTTCATATCTGGGTGTAATGTCCCTATTTGAATTTTTTCCATATGTGATACATACAATGTTATTAGGAGACCAATATTTATTATTATTATTTGAAACTTGCTGAACGTTCTTCCTATTTCAAAATTATATTTACGAATATTCTATTAACATCTAAGTTATTTATTCTATATAAATAGCGGAGTTATTAGGTGAACAGTTCATAGTTGTCATCTTTAATATTTTGTTACACCAGTGAATCTTTAAAATATTTCATTATGTGGAAAATAATTTTCGAAAGTGGAATCCTCTTTCAAAAGTAATTAATAATTTAAACATCATTTAGTTCAACATTGTCTTCTATTTTTGACAATAATTTTATTAATTAAATACATAAATTTCTCATGAGTTTCATATTTTTTAAACTCAGTAATCCATTTTCCAATTAAGTGAAAGTCTATTAAAAATTTTAACAGCAACTAATGGTATATTTTTCTAATTGATTAAAGAGTAATTATCAGCTGTATTGATCTCACTTTTCAAATATTAACAGTTCATAACAAAAAAAAACACTTGAGTAGTGTAGGTGTATCCACATGACTATCGTACTCATAGTTGTCAAGTTACTATTCAATTTCTTGTAGAAACTATAAAATATAAAAATATTAAGTTGCGACGTTTGAGGTATTTCTATATTTATGTAAAATAATTGATTTTGTCTATTTGAGAAAAAAAAGAAAATTTACGGATCAATAACAAATTATTATTGGGGCAAGAATTAGAATTTTAAACAAATAATTACCTAAATAAAATATCTGGGAATAGTATGAATTTTTATAATTGTATATTCAATAAATTTTTGCATAGTTCAGATGAAATTATACATAAAATACCTTTTGATTCTTTCCAGTGTACAAATATGTGATTGTGTTTATTTTACAAATTTATTTTACAATAATCCTGCACGTGCTTTTATTGCAACATTACAATTCGATGGAATTTCCGCAACATTCTATACGCACATTGAATGTTGCAATATCTGATCTGTTATAGCTGAACTGGAAGAAAAGTTCCTTGGCAGCAAAGAGGAAGTTATGAATATCTCATAAGAATATACCGGATATTACTGCATATATTCTATAGAAAGTGAAGAAACATTTCTAAGAATATTCTTGATTGGAATCGACATCGTTCATTTTCCAGTTTCAGGTGAACATAATTATTTGATTTATTGCATAATAAATTGCAACAAAAATAAATATGAATAAACTAGTACCGAATTTCAAATCGATGAATTATTTGGACAAGTAACAATTTTGATAAAAAGAGTGACCATATGCTCTTGTGTGTTGGGTATTATAATTTATCTGTCCGAGATAATCGAATAATTATCACACATTTACTCCAGTCAGATTTAACGTATTGTAGTTAACAATAATTTTGTGACTAGTGCGTAAATTTTTGAAAATGAAATAGGTGTTGTTTTAGTGCCCTCAATAAAATGGAATCAGTTGACACAACCATTCAATATAATTATCATTACTAAATGAACAGTTTATACATTAAAATGGGAGAACGTTACTACAAGGTAAAATCACTATTTCAACAAATATTTCAAAAAATCTCAAAATCGGAAATTCAGAATTTTCAGTCCTTATTGTACATATTAATATGCCGAGGGAATAATGATGATCCGATTTCTCGTTGTAAAGGCTAATATACCGACGTACCGTAATTATAAAAATTATAAAATCTAGCAACAGTGATAGATTGAAATTTTTGGATTTTACAATTAATTTCAAGACAACTGGAAAGTTGATAACTGCTCTTCTATGATTTTCATTGTCTGTAATATTTTCATATTAAATATGGAAGAAATAATCTATAACAATTTGGTCGAAAAATCGAACTCATTGAGACAATGAACTTGGTTGAATCTGAATTGCTAAGATGAAACATTTTTCAATGAAAACTAAATTAAAAGACATAATTTTAACCCAATGAAACTTATAGACAATAATAAAACAAAAAAGTGAGACTTATTCTGAAAATAATAAATAATTCTTTGTCTTACCATATTCAAAATCTAAATGCTTGTATTCATAATAAATTTTTTAATATATTCAATGTACATCTAACATTAGAAAACAATAAAAAAATTGACGCGTTTATTAACACTAAATCAAAATTACATAAATTACAAAAGCAACATAACATCATATCAATAGCACCTTCTCTAACATGAAGACAAACAAAGTGAATTCAACTATGAAAGCATGTAATTGAACTTAAATGAACTGTATTTTTTACGGACGAGAAATTTTAAATATTGAACAAAATTATAATTTTATCCCCTAATATTTCTTGTTGGATACGCACAATATTTTTAATATATTCAGTTTTGTATACCTATGTATATTGAATCGTTTGAAAATTAATATTAGTATGTGTTTATTTTTGTTACCAAGTTATTGTTAGTACGTCATTAATATTACGTATGATAACGGTATCCACAATAATATTCCGTTTTATTTTTTTAGTTCGACTGTGAATTTTAAATTCAAATTAAAACTATTGAATATTATAAATTTATACATATGTCTTCTAAAATTTTCAATTTGTTTGTTTGACAAAACTATTTTCATATTTAAGACATGTAGAATACAAATATAAATTTACTGCTTCCAAAAATCATGTTTTGTTAAGTTTATACGTTCTCTTAATTTTTGCCAATGTTTATTAATTTATTATTTTTTCCATTTTTTATTTCTGAAAAGGATAATTGAAAATTTTTGAAAGTGATAAAAAACCCAAAAATCCTCATAGATAAGTATAATATTATGAAGAAGCTTTTTCAAAAAAAAATAATAACAACTTATATTAGTGTTTAACTACCAATATATAAAATAACAGTTTAACCAAATATTTCGTAATACAATGTCTATCAAACGTCAGAATATCGGTTAATACGCATTTCCCTCTAACGGTTGTTTTAACAACTGCTTATTGATTTTTTTTCTCGCTTACAGAGTTGGTTGCTGTCTTCGATACGGAACGTGATTCCTGCAAGGACACTGAAAAGCACGCCTGACGAAAATGCCGAGCTGCAATCAATGCTGACATCTGTCGTTACAATGAAAAAGGCGGACAAAAAGCAGCCGCAAAATGGGCCGTCAAAACTACACGATGATGGAACTGGAATCTGCCTTATATCGCAGAGTCCTTTCAGGATACTTCGGGTAGGTTTCGTTCTAAATTTAAACCATAAACAGTTTATTTTTACATGCCCTGACCCACAACAGTGAAAACAAATACTTTAATCATATGATACGGCCTAAAAAATTGTTCTGATCGTGTTTCAATTATTTTGAGTAATAAATTGCTTCGGTCAAGTGATCCCTGTAGTAATTAAAACATAATAGCTTTAAATGGCGGTCCTCATTTGTAAAAGACTGGATGAAATCAATCCCCCTGAGGCTTTCTATATAGTAATAATAATAATTACCATTAATTTCTTGCAAAATCGATACTTCATTAAAACACGTGCTGGAGATCGTATATTAATAAAATTCTAGTATGTTCCATGACCTTGAATTGAATTTCCATTTACGAAATCGGCCATCTCCTACATAAAACTGGATTATATATAAATTTTTATCTAGTCCTTTTCATCATGAAAGCGCGTCCTTTTGAAGAAATTTCAACCGTTTAGTAGTCACGCAATTTGAGTGACGGCCTTTAAATGAAGTCATTCAATCTCCACCTAGGATTAGATATCTCGTCCTTTCAAGGATTCACAAAAAAGGCGAAATTAAATCTGTTTTGAGAAAATTTCCACCAGTGATAATTAAATTTTTAATAAAATATTCTGAATAAATCCAATTAGGTAGATTTTTTTCGAAACGTTCTACCTGTATAAACGATTATCATATTCATTACTGAATTCAAATACTAGCAATACTACTTGTATAATTATGAAGAAAAATTTGTTTGATTGTAAACTTTTGTACTATTTTTATTCTTATAATTATGTGAAATTATTGCGTTATATCCGTAGACATCTACCATACCTATAAAAAACATTTGAAATAAAATACACAATACCACTAATTTTATTTATCAGAGCTGAAATTTAATTAGGAACATTTGTTTTTCTCACACAACAGAATTATCCCACGTACGTATGTACTTATTAACGACGTTCTTTTCTGTCGTTTTGATATTGAAAAACTTGGAACGTATAAAGCATAGCCATAAAAGACTGAAATACCGTGAGCGCTTAAAGTAAGTAAGTAAGTAAGTAAATCTTTATTCAAAAATCACAGGGTGATGTAGAACATATAAAATAACAAGGAAATACAATTATATACAAATGAAATTAAAATTAACACAAAGGTGTTTGCAGAAGGCCGCGCAAGCCATCCGCCTCTACCAACTGTCTCTACTCAATGAGTAGTATACCTTATCTGAAAGGCTCTCCCTTAACTTTTTAGAGAAATTCTTGGACGTGGTTAATGCCTTTAGGTTGGAGGGCAATTTATTGTAAATAATAACAGATTTGTTTATAAAAGAGTTTTTAAAATATTTATTTCTTGGAAGTTTCCCTCTCAACACATCTCTACTTCGAGTGGGATACTCATGCACATCCGTCCCGGCCACAATCCGTGATCGAGACCGAAACATAGTAAAGTATGAAATGAAAAGAATTATTCTTTAATTCTAAAATTTTGTTCAAAAGTCGATTTTTACTTCCAATTTTAGGTTTTTTCCAAACAGTTTAAATTTATTCATGCCCCCCCTCCCTCCCTCTCTACAAACTTCCACTAAAATTTCTCAAATAAGAAGGGCAAGTTTGTATATCATTTGAGAAGTATTTCAATCACTAATTCAACGAGGTATTTTTTCCAAATTCGAATCCTGGATTTTCCAAAATATTCAATTTCAGTTTAATTATGATATCAGTGCTGGAAATATGGAATAAATTTAATGATTTCTTTTTTTTCCACTTTTGTCAACAGGTCGATTTTCAATTTTGATTCCACATAATTGTCCCGTAAAAATGTTTCGATGATATCTACTCACCCTCATTAATTATTCCAATTTTTTCAATAGGAAGGGTGGATTTTTCCCATCATTTGAAGGCCTGTGAGATAACCAAATCAGTTGTGTATTTTTCGTTGTGTTCTGATAATTTATTCTTGAGATATTGATTTTTTCTTTTCAAAAGGGCGAAAATTTATTTTTAATAATCAAGATATCTAATTATCATTCATATATCAATTCTTTATATTTATTTTAAGTGGAGCGACATTTCACCTAACATTGGTTAACATAAAAAAAAATTCAGAAAAAATTATATGGAATCGAAAGCAAATACCAGCCTGTGTGAAATTTCTCAGTAAAATTGGTAGATAAGCATATCGTTGCATTGATTCCATATTTCTATCACTGATATGATAAAACTGAAAATTGAATAACTTGAAAATCCTCAATTCGAAGTTGAAATAACATAATATTCTTATGTTTAAATCAAAAAGTACAACGTTGTATTAAAATTAGTTATCTTGGCATTTCAATAGGTGATGACTGGCACAACTACAATAACTCAGTAGTACCATATTTAGACACACTGTTAGATAAATATTATCAATAAATAAGTTAACTTTTATTTCACCTATGTTTCAAGAATTCTGGGTGAAATTTTGGTGGATTACTCACTATTCATCAGTTTTTGAAAAACTTTCAAAAACACTTCCCTATACCTAAATATCAACGCTCTCTAGATATTCAAACTTGAAAGAGAAGCAAGATCAAAACAAGAACAACAGAAATTAACAAGAAAGCGTTGAAACGTCATTTATCGAAAAATTTTGAATAATATCAAATTGATGTCTTCCAAAGGGAATCATTTTGAAAAATAAACCCACTTACATCTTGAAATGACAGATGACGTTTCAACGCAATCTTGATAATTTCCGAATCAGCCTTGTTGTAATGTTGCTTCTCTTTCGAATTTTAATATCTAGAGAGCGTTAATAGTGTGTTGAAAGTTATTTGAAAATGTCTGAAGAATTTGATTATGATGTTATCTACAAGTGGTTCGCTTAATTCTAGTGGAGCAATGATCAGTTCGTAGCCGATTTTTATGCTACTTCCGGTTGAACCGAAAATAAAATTATTACCATATTCATTCTTAGTACTCTCAGTCAAAAGTAGAATTAGTACGGGAGGTAGCTGTGTATTTGAAAAAGTCATTTGATACCTCATGAAATTTATACAACTACATGTGTACATAAATAAACTCAGGGTAGTACTTCCTTATCTTTTAATTATCGTTCAATAAGCTACATGTTTCGGTAATATACCATCATCAGGCTTA
>JAUIMX010000975.1:0-10466 GCA_033557805.1 Phaenonotum sp. SLE1380 | reverse complement strand
TTCTGAAACCATGTTGCTCTGTCCATAAGTAATTTATAATATCCAAATATTGTTTTAATCTACGATTTAGAATTATTCCAAATATTTTTGATATTGATGGCAGTACAGAAATTGATCTGTAATTTGTAAGTTCTGTTTTATTCTCTTTTTTAAAAACAGGGGTTACTTTGGCCTATTTTAAAAATTCTGGAAACTCGCCCAAAGAAATATTTTTATTAATACGCTGTGAGATATTTGGGGATATAACAGAAACTTGTTTGGTTGAGTCTACAGACTTCTGGTTCTTACAGACATCAAAAACCCAGAAAAACTCTTCAAGATCTTTGGTTAATGGTGGATAAATTGCCATATTGGCCAAGATTACATCAATACGGCAATTTATCCATCATTGATCAAAAATCTCTAGTATTCCAATGAAGAATACATCTTCTATACCATCCCTATGTAGTGTAATATTGTACTGTTATTCCACATAATTCCGATGCTTAATAAGCGACAAATTCCTGTGTTACCTCTCGAACATTACTTGCATGTAGACCACGGAATATATAGTTCCAAATTTGCCAAATCACCCACCATCTGATTAACAAATCAATGAACCATTGCACTGATGGGTTCAGCATAACGAAATATATTGTGAAGATGTATTCCACACTACCTTTCATATAAACAAAAATTAGGTTGGCCATTTATTATCCTCTTACTATAGTGTTTTTACACTGAAACGAAATATAACGCACGACCATTGTGTATTATTATGATTCATTCATTTAAACATATGTATCAACTTGATGATCAATGTTTTATTTGATGAGAAATATTTGGACTTACTGAAAGCATAACTCATTCCAAATAAGTGGTTCATCCAATGATGAACAGAGTATTGATAGTGCACCTTTATGAAACTTCAGTACCTTTCCTCTATCATTAGACTATGATGCCTTAATTTTGCATATTTTTAATGATATTTTGAACCACTGATGCTCTGGTCTTGGTTTGGTACATCTTTTCAGATCTTTGAACGACAACAATTATATCAATTAAATAACATTCAATAATTTTCTTAAATTTTTAGAAATACCATCCCCTTCACACCCACTCAAGTTGAAGCAATAAAGGCAGGAATGCAACCGGGTCTTACTTTGGTCGTAGGACCTCCAGGAACAGGAAAAACTGATGTTGCTGTTCAAATAATTTCAAATTTATACCACAACTTTCCAAATCAACGAACGCTGATAGTAACTCATTCCAATCAAGCTCTTAATCAGCTTTTTGAAAAAATTATGGCTTTAGATATAGATGAAAGGCATTTGCTTCGGTTGGGTCATGGAGAAGAAGCTTTGGAAACTGAAAAGGATTTCAGTAGATACGGTAGAGTTAATTATGTATTAGCAAAACGTTTAGATTTGCTAATGGATGTTCAGAGGCTTCAAGAATCTCTTGAAGTCAAAGGTGATGTTGCATATACTTGCGAAACTGCTGGTTATTTTTATC
Source organism: Phaenonotum sp. SLE1380 (assembly GCA_033557805.1). Lineage (NCBI taxonomy): Eukaryota > Metazoa > Arthropoda > Insecta > Coleoptera > Hydrophilidae > Phaenonotum > Phaenonotum sp. SLE1380. Next base: position 8,972 of record JAUIMX010000975.1, on the reverse strand, counting down.
TCTACCAAGTTTTATCACGATGGGAACAGTATCAAAGTGTAGTTCGGCCAAAAACTGGGAAAAACCCAAGTGTCGAAACTATAGCCAAAGAGTTTCCATTCACCAAGTTTTTCGAAAATGCTCCCCAACCCTTGTTTAGAGGAAAAATCTATGAGGAAGATTTGGAAGTTGCTGATAGTTGCTTCCGTTTCATTGAACACATTTTTAAAGAACTGGAGGAGTTTAGAGCTTTTGAGCTTTTACGATCAGGTCTAGATCGTTCAAAATATTTATTAGTAAAAGAAGCTAAAATTATTGCTATGACTTGTACGCATGCTGCCTTAAAACGCAAGGAATTGGTGGATATGGGATTTAAATATGATAATATCCTAATGGAAGAATCTGCCCAAATTCTTGAAATTGAAACATTTATTCCACTACTCTTACAAAACCCACAAGATGGTTATAATCGATTGAAACGTTGGATAATGATTGGAGACCATCATCAATTACCTCCTGTTATTAAAAACATGGCATTCCAGAAATATTCTAATATGGAACAAAGTTTATTTACTCGTTTAGTGAGGATAGGTGTGCCCACTATCGATTTAGATGGTCAAGGAAGAGCACGACCTAGTATATGCAATTTGTACAGGTGGAGGTATAAAAGCTTAGGGGATCTTTCTCATGTACGAGTTTGGCGTGAATATTTGGCGGCAAATGCTGGTTTTGCTTTTGATTTTCAACTAATCGATGTCCAAGATTTCAACAACGTTGGAGAGTCAGAACCCAGTCCATATTTTTATCAGGTATGCTTTAGATTTTGTAAGAAAAAATGTTGATATCTATGAAACTTAACTTTGTATCATGAACCATGGATTTTTGAATTCAAACATTTCAATATATTATGGTGGTAACCTCTTAAATCAATACCTCACCAAATTCTTATTCTAGAGTCAATTCAAATTAAAAGAACAGCATTTTGGATTCTTTTTTTGGCTTGCATACCAGTTGGTAGTACATCACGATACATTGTTCATCACTCACTGCTTTTCGATAACTTTTGAATGAAGTAAAACAATTCAACTCAGTTTGAAATGGTTGAAATAGCTCAAATTAGTAAACGACAGACCATTTTAATATAAAAAGATCATATTCATTTAATTTATTTTCGAATCCATCTCCATCTGTGTTCATATGAAGACCATATTTATTCATGGAGTACATTTCAAAAATATTCATTTTCAGAATTTGGCTGAAGCAGAATACTGTGTAGCTTTGTTTATGTATATGAGGCTTATAGGATACCCAGCAAACAAAATATCGATTTTAACTACCTACAATGGTCAAAAACATTTGATTCGAGATGTCATCAATACTAGATGTGCAGAAAACCCATTGATAGGTCGTCCACATAAGGTATGTTAGTTTTTTTCAACCTATATCTTTAGTCACAAAATATTCTTCATAAAAAATGGTTTTTAAAAATTTATTTCGTCCAAAAACATATGAGTATTATCTCCAAAATTTTTTTTTTATTTTGTGATCGGGTTTCCCCTTGGCCTCGACATTCCGTCATTAGCCTAGTGCTAAATTCATTTGATAATTATCTTTGTACCTAACCTACGGTCCTAGCCCTTCGATGACCGAAATTTTTACAGAAAAATCAGTCATCGTCGGGAGTCGAACTCGGGACAGATAGTGGCACATTGACTGAGAGGCGAAGCTCTAACCAATATAGCCACTGACCCGCATCTCCAAAATTAAATACATATTTTTTAGAATCACTGAGTATGAGTATGTATTTATTTATTTATTCAATTCTTACAAAGACACTGGTAACACAAATTATGTTTGTGCTAAAAGTATCAAACGTTTGATATGATGTATCAATGGGGTTGTCCATTCCCACATTGTAATGATCGTTAATTTGTTTGTATTAATGTCAACAGCTGTTTTTACTGAACATTTTGAATGATGAATTGTTGCATTAATTTTTCAGAAGTATCTTGAACATCTTCAAATATTGCCATTGTTTTAATATTTAGAATTTTAGGGGATTTCCAATTCTACATTGCTTTGAAGGTCATCCAGAAGTCTTTGATATACATAAAATTTGTCTATAGAAGTTCAAAAAATCTCTGTGGTAACATTGTAAAAATAATGCTTTTTTTGTAGGTAACAACAGTTGATAAATACCAAGGTCAACAAAACGACTACATTATTTTATCGTTAGTAAGAACTAAAGCTGTTGGACATTTGAGAGATGTTAGACGATTGGTTGTAGCAATGTCGAGAGCAAGATTAGGATTGTACATATTTGCCCGTGTCTCACTATTTAGAAATTGCTTCGAGCTAACTCCTGCTTTCCAACAAGTAAGGTTTTTGTATTTTACAAAGTAAACTATTCCAAATATATCTTATTCATATTATTTTAATCCAGCTCACGGAAAGACCAGGAAAACTTCATCTAATTCTCAACGAAATGTACCCAACTAAAAGACAAATAACTGACACTCCAAAGGGAGCACCAATGGTCGTACAAGACATGACGCAAATGGCAAATTTTGTTTATAATTATTACATGGAACGAGTTAAAGCTATGAAAAATTATTATGAGGTAAGTTATTATATTTGATTTTCTTGTTTTGTTAGTTTGAAATTAGTTATTTGTCAACAAAAAATTGCGAAATACCCACATTCACAAATAAATAACCAGTAAGAAACATAGAGGCCGCACTGCCAGTAGCTAGCTTAGTGGATCGCGGATAGATGGTATTACCAACACATGGGTTTTGTTCCTACTGCAATAGGATTTGTCCTATGGGACGCCCTGTCCATGTGCAAAGCAACTTTACTGTTCTAACAACGCGAGAATTCGTCCCAAAACAGTCCTAAATGGAGCAGTCCGCTGTTCTAACCAACAGTAGAATTCATCCTAGAACTCGTCCTACGCTTCCCAAGACTCAGGCATTTGTCCGATCGGGCATACGCAGTATCGTTCAAAACTCAGTTCCAATATTTGAATTTGCATATGGAACATCGTAAGTTATGTTAGATTGCTCGGCAGTTTGTATTTTTACTTCAAGTACAGCCCCAACGAAGTATTTTTTTTCATGTTACATGCATATCAATAATCGAAGAGAAAAATACGGCGTACTATCTCAAATAATAAATTGATTTACCAAACATCAAAATGGCAGGTAAATTAATTTCAATATCTGAGTAATCATCAATAATTGATTAAACCCAAATATTTTAATCATGTTTAAAATGAAGTTCGATGGGGTACATGTTTTCCGCTAATAGAAGGTTATGGTTGTTTTCATCGACCAATAACCTTTCCACTCGGCACGGCACGACTGCTAGGACTCATCCTATTTCTCTGATCTGCGCAGTACATTTTTGTTGACTAGTCCCATGGGATTAATCCTATAGCGGTAAGAACAAACCTATGGTTTCAAATAGAATTGCAAGCAATGCACATACTGTCAAGCCTGGCTTGTAGCCTATCATTCATTCTTAGGAACAAACACGTTTGTTTTTATGTCGAACAAAGAATATGTTGAAGATCATTTCACTGTTGTATGCCTCTTGCACCTTCAATATTTAATCTCACAGGTGTATTTCTCATGCTCAGAAGTTGTTTAATTATTTGATTTGGCACAGGCATTTTTTCATTTATGTCATTACTGCAGCAGTAGATATATCAGCCAATGACCAATTGTTTTTTTAACTAAAAACAGTTGAGCCAGGGAAAACAAATTGAATTGTCATTCCTTGTGCACAAATTTGACATCTCTTTCTATAGTATATCAATTCACATAGCATTATCTCTCTTTACATGCATTGAAGATATAGAAGTCAATCCTCGTTAATCCATGCTATCTACCATCTAACCCCCTTCGCTTTAGGTTTTTCAATCCCCAATATAGAGTGGGTTTTTCAGTGACAAGAGCGGGTACTCTTTCTCCAAACCGACAGAATGCTGTAGACAACAGGTTTGAGTTACTGAGATTGTGAAATAATTTTAATTCCCAACCTCATTGTTATTTGATTAGCCAACTGAACGCCAAATTAATGTTCCATATTACCATTGATTAATAAATTAATTACTGACCTAACTACAGTCGTGTACTACTTCTGCACCGTACTTAGGTTCAGTTCCTAGGTTTTTTTCCCATGGTATTTTCAAATTACCAAATTGCTATTGATACATTCTCAATTTTCAGCAAACGCAGAAGAAATGGCAAAAACCTGGAGATGTTACTGTTAAGGATCATGAAAATTTTGTTTCAATGCATCCTGGAGATGATAGCGATAGTGATGATGAAACACAGGATGAAGAAAAACATAAACCAACTCCCATTCAAGACGAACCTGTTGAAGATCAGCCCCAGCCTGAACCAGCTTTGCCGCAAGAAGAACAACTAGTTGAATTGCAGGAAGAAAGCCCTGAAAACATTTGTAATGAAGGAGAAGTTGAGAATGATGAATAAAAGTATATTTTTACAATTACAACTTTATTTATTATGGCCCTTTTTTTGTAAATTTTGATGTTTGCAATAAAAATAGAAATCAGGAAATCAAGTCTCTATGGTGACAAAATTATAATTTGTGTTTTCTGTCATAAAAATTGCCAGATTTGGCCAATTTTTAAATTTTTTGTATCCAAATTTTTGAAGTCTAAGAAAGAAAATCGCAACAACATAAATCTACAGTGCGTATAAATGGAGGAGGAATCTACCGATGGTACATAGACCAAAAAGTGCATAGATTACTTACTTATGGCTGCAAGGCTCAGCCCCCGCACTTCTGAAGTAAATGCCCTCGAGCAGAGAGGATATCTCATCGGTAAAAAGATTGGGCAGGGCTCCTATGCTACTGTACATTTGGCCGACTATGTTGACGGGCCCGGCGGGAAGAAAATGCGTTTGGCTTGCAAAATTTTCGACAAGGAAAAGGCACCGCGAGATTTTTTAGACAAATTCTTCCCTAGAGAGTTGGACATACTCACCAAAATCGAAAATCCACATATTATTCAAGTACACAGTATTTTGCAAAGGGGATCACGGGTTTTCATATTTATGAGGTAGGTTCATTTGATATTTATTAGGAATTAATAAAACTCATTTACAATGGGTGAAAATATTGAAAACTTTGTTGTAAATGGTAATTTGCTCTTCGTTTTCGTGTTTTATGTTTTCTAATTTGAGTTTTTCTTTATAGTAACCATTTTTAGCTTTTTCCAAAGCTTTTATTCGTTCTTGTAAAATTTCCTTTATTGTAGGAAACTCGGAATCACCATCTCCAATAGTGTTTATGTATTCTTCGCTCAAGCGAACGTAAAGTTCTTCTTTATTTTTGATTTCACGATTCAACTTTTGCTTCAAATCACATTTCTCCCTTATTAAAGCTTCCGTAACTGCAATTTCATCATTTATTTGTTTAATTTCTTTCTTCAATCCACCAATTGAGTTTTCATAAACGTTTTTATCCTCGTAGTATATTCTAGACATCGATTTAATTAAGGTTTCTAATTCAACTACCTCATTTTTTGTTTGCATGAAAACTAACTTTTTGAATTCGATTTCTTTAATAGTGGTTTTGATTTTCAATTTTATTTCTTCAACATCATCGATTTTTTGAGTTTCTCTATGAAGACATGTACGATTTTCTAAATATTCTCCAAGATTTGGTTCAATTAACATTAAATTATCCAAAGTACGGTTAGAAATAGCTAATTCTTCAGTAACAGCATTCAGTAAGGGTTTGAGTTTCTTATAAGTTATACTTTGTCCTCTAAGGGCTGAAACAAAACTTTTCAACTTTTCTCCGTGAAGAACTTCACCTCCTACTAAGTCGTGTTCTTTTTGCACATTCTCGGAAATTGATGAATCTATTTCAATGAGATTTTGCTTGAGCTGGCAAACAATTTCTCCAATTTCTTTTTTCTTATTAGCTAAAATTTCAACATGTCTCTGGAACAAGTCTGTATTGGCTTCAGAGTTAGCACAAGATTTATTTATGTTTAACTTATTAACAGTTTTGAGTAAATTCTCGACTTTGGTTTGGAAAGCTTCTAATTCGGAAGGTCTTGGAATGTCTCCATTTGCAATGAGTTCACAAATATCTAAATCTTTTTTTAGGCTAACAATCTCTTTAGGAAGTTGATTTATAAATATTAACTTATTCATACTGAAATCTTTTTGTAATTGTTCATATGGGCTGATTTTCAAAACTCTCGCCATTTTTTCCTTTTCCAGATTTTGACGAAAACTTTTTTTCATTTCTTCCAGCTGTTTCATCATTGAATCAGCATCTTCCACTTGTTCCATCAATTTTTTTTCTTGCGCAATTTCATCCTGATACATTTTAGCCAATTCCAAGAATCGTTCTTTATCTACTACGTTTCTAATTTTATCTTTTTGTTTTTCCAGCCTAAGGCTAATATTCATTATATCTTTCTTAATCAATCCAACATCGCTTTCTAATTCTGCGGCTTCATCTGCAAAAACTTTCCTTGTCTTATTCTCACGAAAAGCGATCCAAAAATCTTGTATAAACAAATCGTATTCTTTTGTTAAGAGCTGGAATTCAGAATCATGAGATAAATTGATTGGCACCTCAAGTTTCTTAATAAATTTTGATAAATAAGCTCTATTTTCAACAAGTTTTTTGTTGGTCAACATCCAGTAGAGAATGGGATAAATTATTTTACGATCTCCATTGATTACACCTTCTCTAAATATATTCGGGTTCATATTTTCAGGCTCATACTTTACACTGCTTAAAGCATTGAAAATATCCATCACCAAAATTTTTTCAGGTGTTTTTGTTGTTCCTTGATTGCTCATTAGAGAAAAGTGTACCAAAATATTTGTTAGAACTTGCCTTAATTCTTTTGGTTTCAATAAATCAAAGGTAATCAAATTGTAGTCGGTTTTAATTAGAGAATTAGTTTCAGAAACTATAGTTTTGAGATGTTTCTGATATTCATTCCTTTTGTATTCTTCTAGGAAGTCTATAGTCATTTTTAATGGGATTTGTCTTTGGTGACAATTTTTTTCTAATGTCAAATTATTTTTTCTTCTTTTTTTTCTCTTGTTAGGAAAGCAATTTTTTTGATAATAGCCAATCATCCACATCTTAAAAAAAACTATCAAAATAAAATTCCCTCCAGTTGCGTATAATGGCCGGTTCGACCAAAATAATTAAGAAAAAATTTAGTTTTAAGTAAGAATTTTAGCTTACCAAATGTTAATTTTTGCAATTGTTGAATACAAAAATTGACATTTGCTAAGCAATAATTCACTTTTTCATATTTAATACATATAGAGAAAGTATAGTGATCATGTAAGAATTCGATTTCGAGATTTTGATGAATTTTCATGTTTTGAGTACCTACCCGTGAATCCATTTTGACCATTTTCACAATGATGTCTGTCTGTGTGTCTGTAAACACGATAACTCAAAAACGAGTAATGGTTAAGCAATGAAACTTGGTATGTAGGAGTTTCAGCTGAAAAGAAAGCTCGTATCAACTTTTGAGTACATTCGAATAACCGGAAGTAGTTTTTCACCTGAAGCAAAACTTCAATTTTTCAAGTAAAGTACCCTTATTTCTCCAACGATTACTTTCAAATTTCACATATTCTTCAGAAAAACCTTATCAGTTATGAAATTTCAGCTTAGTAGCCCAACTCGAAGTGCATTTTACATGAGTAAGTTTCAAATAAAATAGGTACCAAGTTAAAAGTTTTCATGGTTACATTTATTGTATTTAAAAAAGTTTTCATAATGGTGGAACAAGTTCAAGGTTTCCATGTTTACATTTATTGTATTTAAAAAAGAGTTCCATTCATAATGATGGAAAATTCTTGAAATTGTACGTATGTAATATATTCACATACGAGAAAATTGAGTGGAGACCGCTCCATATTTTTTTTTACTTAAGATCAAATTTTGTCGTACATTCAGAGAAATCCTCTGCTTACAGTATTTTCGTGGAACCAGCCATAAATCTTTCCCCAAGTAAGTTCACTTCCAAGATATACTTTTATTATTTATTATGCATTTATAGGTGCATGTTGGTAACTAGAATAGAATTCATAAATACATTTGTAACAAGTCACAAAATTTTTTCATACTGTATCTATTATTTGTCTGAATTTAGCCATGTTTAGCTATGATTTATTTGTTAATTTTTTATTGGTTGTTTACGTGGTATAAATAAACAGGTATGGTATTTAAAGTAACAAAGTCGGTCCAACTTGCGCATTTATGTCAGATTGGACACACTTGTCGCTTTCCATTAGCCATATCAACATTATAAATATCGCGACGAATGGTTCGACGAATACTTCTAGAAGGATGCCAGCTCCAAATTGCCAGTTGATACCTACAAACAGAAAATCTCCCAGAATCGTTCGTCCTGAATCTTATCCAACCCGTTGTCAGTTTTCTGGCAAACATCGAAGGGAATTCGATGTCTGCACAGAGGGTGCTTACCGATGCATAAAATTTACTAAATTGGTTTCAAGTTGACAATTGCTGTTCACAAATATTTTTGTTTGTAAAGTGTGCATGTATTTTTTGAACCATTTGTCGCGATGTTAATGTGGGCCGGGTTATTGGTCCATGATTGGTGCCAAGTATAAACTTATGCATATGATTATTTTGAATTACCGCCAATTGGCACCCAATACGTCATGTGCAGTTGCACAGTAGCATACCTGTTGATTTCTACCATGGTTGTTGAGATATTTCAACTTTCAATAAGTTTTCGATTAAATCCAAGTTTGAAATGTAGGTTTATCACTGATTGCAATGGTTGCCAATGGCAGCGCTAGTCACCTATTCTCAACACAAAATAGCATATGAAACGAGTAATCAGTCATTTAACTGTAGTTAACCCTCCGGAACGGGCGCCTAGTCTCTCAGACCCATTACAATTTTATTTGTTTGTTTTAAGCCGTACATGATCGCTAGGA
>JAUIMX010000974.1:0-10469 GCA_033557805.1 Phaenonotum sp. SLE1380 | reverse complement strand
GTGTTATGCTGGCGAAAAATTGTTCTGCATGACCTTGAAAAATCACACCCGGCGTCACTGGAACAAATGTCGCCGTCAGTTCTTTAAATCGTTAAAAATTGATGAAAATAAAACGAAAACATACCTTTTTTCTTGGAACAGAAAAGTGGGTAGCAACTTATCCTACTAATATACACAATCTTTTTTGTGATTTGCAAGTTTATTATCATAGAAACTAAATTTAAATTGCCGCATGCGCGGTACGGCAATAAAACCTAACCTGTGAAAAGATACTCCAACTTCGTACCTTTCCGGGCGACTTCTACAATTCAAAGCACTACACCTTCCCATTTTTACACAATTACGAATGAAAGAAATAATGGTATTCAACGAAATTTTCAACTTTAAACTTCACTTTCACGTTTTTGACGTTTGATTGGGGCCAGCAAGATGGCCGCCCAATCTATTTTTTTTTTGCTTCAAAGCCTACGCACACTTAAAGCCTGCATTACGCATTTCCTATCTTTCCTAATCTAAGGGCGCACTAGTGTGCTACCCTGTATAAGGTGTCTCAGTTGATCTATTGGTTGAGGTGTAATATTGCTTGATGAATTTGAGACAAGTAATAAATATACTCAAATATTTGTGACAAATTGATGAATTTTGATGCTATTCAACGTTAAAATCTATTCGGTAAGTAGAAAACGTTGATTGAATGTTCGTTTTTGCCAGTAAATTTGGTCAGGTTTAGAATATTTACTTTTGTATATTTTACATTTGTGGACAAGAAATTATGATGTGTACGATGTAGATTATCAAAGAGTAGATCTGATCATCGACTTCAAAAATGTATGAATATATGCATACTGCGCAATGTTTGAATTCACGGTTATAACCCTTAAGCACACACAATGTAAGACTTTGCATGTTATTCAACTAGAATGTTTTCTGTTCTATATTAATTGGAAATTAGATAGTTTTACTATTAAAATCGCATTATATTTCTATATTAGCCAATGACAAGCGCTACGGACGAATCCTCCGAAAGTCGCTTTTTGACATTATTTTCCTTTGTTTTGATGTAAGACTCCGCATGTTATCTAAAATGAATGTTTTCTGTTCGACATTAATTTAAAATTTGATAGTTTTACAATTGAAATCGGATTTTATTTTTATATAACCTAACGACACGCGCTACGGACGAATCCTCCGAAAGTCGGTATTGTTTTGATTATTCATCATTTTATGAAATTTTTCTCTCGTTATTGTAGAAAAAAATCGAAAAAACAATTGACCTTGAAAAAAAATGCAAATCTACCACTATAGGTACTAACCACTTGGAACTAATAGCCTATCTACACGCACTACGGACGAAACCTCCGCTTGGAATATTCTAAGCATTACAATTACATTAAAAGGGTCAAATCTACCTCCTACTCCGTGAAAATGTAGTAAATAGGGAAGGCATAGAATAGCAAAAAATTGGATTTAATTGGTTAATTAGACGAACAGATGCCCTATCCTTACCTGAAGATTCAAACGATTCCTCCAATACCGCGTGTCATTGAGGGATAATTGTAGTAACTTTTGAATAAAAGAAAAATGTAGGGTTCATGAAAAATGAATTACGTTTTCAGGCTTTCACACATGACGAGAGAAATAGAATTTGGAGAGCTTGCGAAGAGCAAGGACAACTATGACTTAAAGCAGTGAGACGTTCTAGTGGAAAAGCGAGGTCATACTTTTTTTTCGAGACAAGAGGATAATGGTGGGCAATTTTGTAAAAATCAAAACATATACAGCTTTTATTTACTTGGAGCGAAAATTACTACCGGCATCCGCATTCGAAGTACCGCATATGCAAATGCGCGTCTCTATCTACATTCCAAGCTTTGACTACGACCCCTTTAAATTTATTCCACAACCAATGGTACGGAATTTAACAGAGTGCAGTTAGTTGTCTGAAACTATATCGTTTGAATTGGACAACGCTTTTCTGTAAATGCCAGAATAATCTAATAGGAAGCAGGTAGAGGGACAATGGGGATTCCTTGGTATTGCAGAACGATCTAATCTAAATATTTGCTTAATATTTTATTTGCATTTCAAATGAATTTGTTTAACCTTAAAGTAACATTATTACTATTTTGAACTATTTATACGTATTATACACTGATTCGCGAATAATATGAACTATCTATGTGAACATTGCCTGAATACTTTCTTAAAGGGGAATCCTTTGAAAAGATGATTTTGAATGTCTTCGAAACAAATCAAAATATTCATACCAGACTTGACGAGTTCAGATTTATTTTATTACTTTTCTATTATTTCACTAGTATTTCATTCTATCGGGTGAGGCAAGTTAAGTGGTAACTAAATTTATCCAGAAAACCATCTAAGCAATTTTGAATTGAACTCATGCACTTTGCTTTGTTCCATTGCGGGTACTTTATCTAAAATATTTTCAGATAATATGACTTCCGGTTTAACCGGAAGTAGAGTCATCTTTATTTACTAATAGGGAAAGTTATACAGGGTCCGGTAAAAGTCCCGGGACGGGTCAATTACGATCAAACGAAACGTGATATCGATTTCAGGTTTTCGGCAATACATTCAGCAAATTTTTATATAATAAACAAACTTAGTTACAGATTTGTAGAACAATAGTAATAATAATAATTTCACTGGAGGCCAAGTCTTTTGAATGGAACACCCTATATATTGCTACAAATTTCGATTCCCCGATGAATTATAAGTTCATATTACCTCAGTCAAAAATCGTCTAAAGCTAGCCGTTTTTGAGATATTGGCAATTTTTTACAACTTTAAAATTTCATCAACCATACTTCATTTGTTCATAAATAAGTTACCTTTTATCAAACAATTATCATTTTTACCAGTTCTCTAGACACTACTATGTTCTAGAGATGAAATAATTGAAAACCGAATTTCTATCATCAATCAGTCAAATATGGTCTTCTAAAGATAACGATATTTAACATCGAATATCTTTCTTATTCTAAATGGAATACCTTGCGTATTTATATGTCATCTCAATGAGTCCCTTGATTACTTCAACTTTTATTGAGACTCCACATTATTAAAAGCGTATTTCTCTATTTTCACTCAATTTTTTCGCCTTTTATGATAAAACAAATGACAATTTAAATAACTTCATAATTAAGATACGAACTATAAACTTATTCAACTTATTTCATTCAAAATATTTTTCCATAATGAATTTTCATAGGAGTTTGTTAATAAAAATAGGTGTATTCTTCGAACTGGGAGTTATGTTGAAGAAATTTGCATACTGTTTCCAAGGCACACTATGATATAACTGAAAAATAAGCTATTTTTATAGAATTTGCTCTAACTTGTTGAAATTTAAAGATATGCATAGGGAAGTCCTGATAAAAGTTGAAGTGGTGGGCGAACTCTTTGTGATGACATATAGATATGCAGGATATTCCATTTAAATAAGAGAGATATTCGACGTTAAATATCACAATTTGGGAGGCCATGTTTGACCAATTGAGGGGAAAAATTGGGATTCAAATAATTCTATCTGTAGAACATACTAGTGTCCAGAGAAACTTCAAAAATTATAATTGTATGATAAAAGGTGAGTCAGTTATAAACAAATAAAGTATGGTTGATAAAATTTTAAATTTGTATAAAATTGCTAATATCTCGAAAACGGCTAGCTTTGAACAATTTTTGACTGAGGTAACATGTATTTATAATTTATCGAGTAATCGAAATCTGTAACAATATATGGGGTGTTCTGTTTAAGAAACTTGACCACCCGCAAAATTATTATTACAATTATTCTAGAAATGTTCAACTAATTTTGTTTAATAGATAAAAATTTGCTGAATGCGTTGTCGAAAATTCGAAATCGATATCACGTTTTGTTTAGTGCTAAGAGTTTTCCATAATTTTGAAGCTGAAGAAATGTTAAGAATTTATTGAAATTTAATATATCCTCAGCATATCTGTAGCTTCAAAATTATGGAAAGCTCTTAACACTATCGATTTTTAAATATGTTCTCGACCACAAAAAATACTTTTGAACCATCGCATGTTTGTTGAAACGATTGCCTTCTGTCGCCATATTAACAATATAAAGCGTTCATATTCATTGAATTAAAGCATTTTTTGATTGAAAAGTCTTTGATTATAATGTGAACAGTAACAGTGATCTATCAGAAATAACTGACACTCCGTGTGACTGACAATTAAAAAATCAAAGCCACCTAGAGCTAATATAATGCTATATGAACAAATTTTCAATCAAAATGCTGAATATTTCCTATACTAAGAGAGTCAGGTATAGGGAATGCTACATATAAAATGAAGTACATAGGAAGTACGATTAATTAGTACCATAATATACAGGGTGTTTTATTTAAATTAACAAAGTTATTTACTTTTGAAAAGTGGTATAGTTAGGGTATGGTATCTAGAAAACTAAACATAACAATCCTATTTTTGACGCAGGAAGTTGAACATACCTTGTTCTGAAAATGCACTAAAAATAATGAATTTACTATCAAAGGTGGCTGTGTTACAAAAAAATGAACTAAAGCATACGAAACTGATTTTTTTCAAAAATCTGTCAATATCTCGATAACCGATGAATGCAAGTGAAAATTGACTAAGATAAATTAAATTTGTATTTCACCAAGCAATTCAATTCTGAAGGAATATACTGGGTGTTCCTTTTAAAAAAATAGTTCATGTTGCTATTTTTATTACCACTATTATGTTGCAATTTTGAAATTATTTTTAAATGATAGATAAAAATTAGCGGAACACAATTCCGAGAACCCCGTCTGGTTTGGCTGTAACCGATCCGTTCCGGAACATTAGGCGGACCACGTAGATATTTGAAGTTCAACTTCATGAATTTAAACAGTTATAACTCCAATTTTTCAAGTGGGACTACATGATCATGAACCATTTCTCGATATCTACGTTCTGTTTGCTACCATTTACTTTCGATATGTCCTATACCCGAATATGATATTTCTCGAAAATACCTGACGTCACGGCAACTCTGATCTTTAATTTTTCTCGTTGGTTCACTGAGCCCAATGTGAAAATGGGAATAACTCGAAAACCATCACGTTTAGGTATTGAAACAAAATTGTAGCGAATATTAAGTAGATATGGATAAATGATTCAAACCATGTAGTTCCATTTGAAAAATTGATGTTATAGCTGTTTAAAATTCATGAAGTTAGACTTCAAATATCTAGGAGGCTTTCAGGATATTTTTCATTTGTGATTTAACTCTCTAATGTTGGGTTATTGGATGCCTCCATTATCTATTCTATATCGATACAGCTACCGATAAAATTATAATTTTTATACATCGTTGCAAGTCAATAAAATTACAAAAAAAATTGAATATCGCAGGTACTGTTAGGTGCAGAGCGGTCATTTAAGCTTGGTTTGAAAGAACTTCCCTTCAGGAAATAAAATATGTACCACTTATATGACATTCCCTATTCAGTAAAAAAATGGCTCTACTTTCGGTTAAACCGGAAGTGCATGTTATCTGGAAATATCTTAGATGAAGTACCCCCTTGGAACAAAGCAAAGCGTATGAGTTCAATTTGAAATTGCTTAGATGGCTCCTGAATAAATTTAGTTACCAGTCAACTTGCCTCACCCGATACAATTACACAGGTCAAGGTCATTTCAAGGTCAGATATACAGTGAGACCGTATAAATTTATTTTGGGAATAACAGTTTTGATGACAAAATCCTGAAATAGGTCGATTTTTATTTCCAAGGGGACAACTCCTTATGCCAAATATTGTTTGCTAGCTTCAACTCTTTAGGTGGAAGTAGCAACCCTTGAAAATTTTCAGACGCGATATAGGGTGGAATCATACATTTTATGAAAGCATTTTTGAACCTCTACATTTCTATGTTAGAATTATCAAAATCGGCCGCTTGGTTTCAGAGATACAGGGTGTTAAATTTTACATGGGAGTTTATTATTAGTCAATAACTCTCAACATACCAATTGAATCGTAAAATAAAAAGACAGGTCAATTTTTATTTCAAATAGGGATTCCTGGATACGTCACTATTTGCCTTCAAGCCTAATCCCAAGGCAGGGGGTGGCAACCCTTTGAAATTTTCAAATCTAAAGAGTGGTCGTGTGATATATCGTTGAAAAGGTCTTCCGATTCCCAGTTCATCATTTGAACATCGGACAATGTTTTTGGATATAAAAACAAAATGAAAATATTTGTTATTCAATTTTTGAGTCAAGGCCCCAAATCTTCCAAGCAAATCGTCCGATTTTGAAAATTTTTACAGTGATGAGTTGGGAATTGGAAGACCTTTTTAATGATATATCACACGACCCCTCTTTACATTTGAAAATGTCATCACCCTTGACCTTGAAATGACCCCAATTTGACCGCTAGATAACTTTGCCGGGTGAAATCAACAGCAGATTTGGATTCAGCGATCCAGAAAACTGTAATATAATTTTTTTCAAATTTCTTGTAGCAGTTTTTCTATATTTGACCTTGAAATGACCTTGAACCTGACGTGATGGAGGTCAACCGACTACGGCAATGAAATCAGCGACCCGAAAAACCCGAAGATACCTTTATGGGGTACTGTGATACTCCTTAGATCAAATGTTGACCTGTGTTATTATTAAAAGGAACAGGAATAAAAAATAACAACAGAAGGACCAAGACTACAGGATAAATAATGGAAAATTGAAATCATTAATTGAATAAAGTAGAATAGTTAAACAAATGAATTGACTGTCACTTGGTGACTTTCGCCCACTAGGGGAGATCGGGGGAATGGGAGTCACTTTTAAGAAAAATGGGTTGTCATTATAGTCATATTTCAATCTTTAATTTTCTTCGCTTGTAGTAATTATATGAATTGAATCAAAAACCAAAAAATGAAAAAAGTTTTCGGGTATCATAACAGATTTTTTTATAATATACAAAAAGCAAAAATGCAGTGTTGACTCTTATTACCCACATGTTTGTGTAATAAGAGTCAACACCGCACCGTTTGGTTGGATTGATTTGGGTTCACGAATGATTATGCGTGGATTTCTTCTGAAGAATTTTTGAATCCAGTCCAGTAAAATTGTGTGCCTCATTTCGGCCTTCCACCCAGTGAAATACTATTTCATGGTCTAAGTTGTAGATATAGGATGTTGTTTTGATGTTGACGCACAAAATTTATGATTATCCATTCTCCTCTATAAGTCGTGGGTGAATCTGATTACCCCAATGGCCAATATCAAATATTTTTTGAATTGTAAACATGAACGATTCCAGATATCAATCGATTGACTTAATACCATTCAAGTTCGCTCTATGTTCTATGTTGTAACATTTATTCAACAACGAAAATCACAAATATTTGCAGTTAGGGCGCAGTTTGTTGTTCCGAAAAATTTATACTGAAATCAAAGAAATGACACCTGTCTTTCCCCTGATGACATGGACGCTACCAGCGGACAGCAGTAGATAATTGCGAAAAAGAGGTACTAACGCAGACCCTATGTAACATATATAAATTTTCAAAAAGACTCACCCCCAGTTTCATAATAAAATTTTTAAAGTCACTTTAGCTGAAGTGACAGTTGACGAAAGAGCGGCAGACAGTAGAGGCTGAAGTCCTGCTCACATCTGTCACTTTAGCTAAAGTGACTTTGAAATTTTTGTTATGAAACTGGGGGTTACTTCCATCTCTTTTGAATTGACCCCGATTACCCAGTGACTCCTGTTCCACCGATCTCCCCTACATATAAAATAGTTCTCATACTTTTGGAACCGACTGGAGGTTTTGTAACGAAATTACTTTGAAACGACACATAATTCGTAAAACTTATGAGATCTAATGTTTAGGACTTAAAACAAGCAATTAGATGTTGAAAAAGTCAAGCCTCAAGGATATTAGAAAAAAAATTATGTGACTTCTAAGGTCGACTACCAAAAGATGCATCATATCAATTGATGCATGGCCAAATTTGGTTGAAATAGTTTAAATCGTTTTAGAAATAATAAATAAAATGTGATTTTTATTTTGGTGTCCTTTTGAGACGTTGAATCACCTCTCAAAGTGGAGTAACAACTTTTAGGGACACCCTGTATAAAATATATCCACTTTGTAATAATATTGCATATCATATTCAATTAGTTTTTCCAATTAGGCACTAAATAATATTAATAATTTAAAATGTGGGTTTTTAGAGCCGAATAATTATCTGCATCAAACTAATTAGTCGGTTTAGTGCGCTGAAATATAAATCAACCTTGTATAATGGCTTTCATTCTAATTTTAAATAGACCAATTAGTCTAATTGCCTTCTAGGATAATATGGTAAATTTGGTGCATCATGCTGGAAATTTCAAATTTGGAATCCAAATTACATTGAATAGTTTGCTGGTTAAACTTTATAAACGTTTTATTGTTCTTCCTGTTGTACGACAATCGCTATGGGTCAAGTTAATCAACTAAATATATACATTCACTCAGATTACTTAACAAAATGTAACTCGAAGCTAACAAAAGAGTATGTAGAAGCTAGAAGTGAGGATAACAATCTATTAATCATAAATATGTGAGGAATAAGTACTTCATAAATAGAAAATACAATATTTTGATATATTATTATAAATAAATAGAAATAAATAAATAGACATTTATTGTCCGCCCATTAGCCTTACAATGGATGAATTTGAATATTAAAAACTTAACAAATAAAATAGTTGTGCATGTGTGAACAAAAGATATGTCTACGTCTAATACTAATATAGAACGTCGCAAGAGTTTAAGTTTCATAAGAACATAGAATGATCTTCGATGTTTGATTGAAAATTAAGAAACTATAATAATTTTGAACTTTTCATTGCTGAAATTCTACGTTGTCTTCGATAATAAATTACACACCAAATCAGCTAACATAATTCAGTATACTGTGTCATCCAAAAACATTGTCATCTACTCGTAGACGTGATCCCTCATCTTGAAAGAGTAAAAATTATGTTTATCAAAATCGGCCCTAAATTCACACAACTATTTTTCCTTACATTTCTCAGACTCAATTTTATCAAAATCTAACTGCCTGTTCCAAATGCTAAAAGAATGTACCCTCATCATTTTTACGAATAACCAACCGTTTCAGAGTAATTGCGTTCTGAAACCTACAGTCAGTTCAATATTTTTGATATAATGAAAATTTGTTTATACGTAGTGGAAAAATTTTTGCATTATTTCCACTCTACTTAGTAGTACTACGTATAAAATAATTTGCTTAATTTCAAAAATATTGAGCCGACTGTAGTAGGGGAGATGGAGGGAATGAGAGTCACTGGGTAATGAGGATCAGTTCAAAATAGACGGTAAGAAGACCTTTGCAAAATACATCTATGTTGCATGGGACCTGCGTTAGTATCACTTTTTCGCAACCACCGGCTACTGCCTACTAGTACCGCCCACATCAGCAGGGGAAACAGATGTAATTTCAATGATTCCAATATAAATTTTGCAAATAACAAACTGCACCCCAAACACAAATATTTGTGATTTTCGTTGTTGAACAAATTTTACAAAATAGAACAAAGGATGATCTTAGATAGTATTAAATCATTCGATTGATATCTGGCGTCGTTTCTGTTACAATTCAATATATATTTGATAACGGCCATTGGGGTAATCAGAGTCACCCTCGTACTTATAGACAAGAATGAATGATAGTAAGTTTTCTGCGTCAACATTAGGAAAACATCCTAGATATCTACAACTTAGAGCAAATAAATTTGTTATTAGTACGTGTTTTACTCTTGAGTAACCTCTTTCATGGTTCAACAGTAAGTTACCAGAATAGAGCAGCATTCCAGTGGGTCGAAAACCTGAATAAAGCACACAGTTTTATTGGACTGGATGTAAAGATTCTTCAATAGAAATCCACGCATAACTGTTTGAAAACCTAAACCAATCCAACCAAACGGTGCTGACCCTTATTACCCAGACATGTGGGTAATGAGAGTCAATACTGCATTTTTGTTTTATGCATATTATAAACAAATCTATTGTGATACCCGAAAACTTCATTATTTTTTCGGTTGTTGATTGTAATAATAACAGTCAATTTCTCTTAAGTGACTCCCATTCCCCCGGTCTCCCCTAGTACTATGTATGAAATAAGTTGCATTATTTGAAAAATATTAAAACTCTAGGTTTCAGAATGCAATTAGGGGAAGGCGAGATAAGTGGCCCAGGCAGGTAAAGTGGCCACCTTCTTTTTAAGAACGAACAAACTGTCAACCGGATATGGAAATAATTCATTAGTTGACGTCATATTGCCACCCAAAAAGCCAACTGGATCAAAGATAGTCTACAAATTTAATTGTAAAAAATTTGATTTTAGTGGTCTTTGATCTAAAGTGAGTGGTATAAACATAGTAAGAAATTATTGTCATCAG
>JAUIMX010000973.1:0-10470 GCA_033557805.1 Phaenonotum sp. SLE1380 | reverse complement strand
GATAAACTTTTTCTGTAAAATCACTAATAAAAAAGTTTCCCATTTGTTGCAAATTTCGTGGGACACACTGTATATGGTTCTACTTCCGGTTAAACCGGAAATGCATGTTATAAATTTTTTCAATAAAGTACCGCTTTGGAACAAAACAAAGCGTTTGAATTGAATTTAGAATTGCTTGGATAGTTATCTGTATAAATTTAGTTACTCGCTCACCCGATATGTATATTCTTGAACAATTCATTAAATTTAGTCTTCAAAATACGTGTTATACGTTGGATTATACAGTATACTTCAGTTAGTTAAAGAAAAAAATGCTCACAAACCTCCTTGGTGAACAAATGTTTCCATTTTGAGCATAGTTAGTTCGTTGTTTGAAAGATTCATTTCAGTTGAAGCAGATCTATTTGATGGTTCCATGAATGCATATTGGGCTTGAAAAAGTTTCCTAAATGTGATTTGGCGTTTGTAATGTATCTTGAAATACACATTTTCAAATATTTTTGATTGCAGATACTCCATGTTGTTTTGCGACATATCCAGCTTTTGAACCGTCAAAGAACCAATGGTATTAGAGATATTTTTTATTGAATTGAATGATAAATCCAAATGTCGAACAGATGCATTGGTAAACTGGTTCAGTTTAAATTCTGTTATCTTGTTGTTATTGATTTTCACTATTTCTAGGTCCTTGAAAATGTTGAATATCCCTAGCGGAATCGAAGAAATTTCATTATGTTGCAATAACAAAAATTCTAGTCCCTTTGAAAAATTGGTAAATGCCGTTTCGCCCAATACTTGCACTCCACTGTTACTTATATCGAAAGTATGTCCAGGGAAACCAGGAATTGTATGTTTATCCACAATTGGTAGGCTGCAGTTGTTGCATTTCAATTCATATAGTGGAATATCTGGACGAAATACTGAGACGATGTCTAAATCTAAATCAGGAAATTTATTCTGTATGTTACGGCACACAATCGTGAATTCATCTTCATCTTTTTCACATTCTTGGGCTTTTAATCCACTATAAAGAGTTATACACAGGAAAAGGAAGCACCACATTTCGTTCTTGACACTCACTTGTTTGGTTATTGACTACTTGAACAGTATAAAGGTTCTATAAGGTGATTGATAATTCGATCAGCCACGACCTCTTTAAGATAAGCTTCTATTAATTTAGTTATATATATAACCAAATTGCGAAAATTCTGTAATGCATAATGAGAATTTCCAATATCATCAAGTAGTTATGTATTTTGTTTATTTAATTTTTATTCATCTATTCAATGGATCTAAAAAGTTGCCGTTATAGTAGAGTCATTCTGTAAAACTTCATCGATTGATTTGAAACTTTCACAATAGCTTTAAAATGATACAAATAACAAACATGACTTAGAGCTGATATGCGCTTTTACCCTGGGGGTAATGCCACGCTTTCTTGGTGGTGGAAATTTGAAAATTCAAAATAACCTCGGGAATCTCAGTTATTCGCGACTGGAAATGTTAAAAAAAACACGTTTTTCAGCTATTTTCCATGAATAATTCAAAAATGTAATGTTTCACAGAACAAAAACACTCTTATCAAATTCAAGGTTATGAATAAATGAAGAAATTCTTCGGATTTTTTAATCTTACGAGTCATAATAACCGACTTATGACTCGTTGCAGGCAATTTTTTTTGTCGTAAATTTATCCAATGATTTCAACATCAAATAGCGGAAAAACGAAAAATTTTTCTGAAAAAGTTATCATCACCTTTTTCAAAGTACTTCATCAGACCTTTAAAATGAGCCATGGCAAAAGTCCATAGCATAAAAATTATAGGAGATATGACAAAAATAAATTGAGTTGATGTTCTTAAGGGATGAAAATTTTCGAATATGTAGCAATATTTCCATTTTTTTTAAATAATTCCACCACCAATGCACTTCAAACTTTCAAAAATGTGGAAATGTGGAAAATATCTTATATCCTCAAAGCTCCCTAGGTATTCAAAGTTAAACTTCATGAATTTTAAACAGCTATAACATCAATATTTCAAATGGAACTATATGATTTTGAACCATTTATCGCTACAATTTTGTTTAAATATGTCCTATACCTAAACGTGATAGTTTTCAAGTTATTTCCACTTTCTCATTTGACGAAGAAAACCAATACAAAAATTTCATGATCGAAGTTGCCAGGAAGACATGTGAGGTATTTTTGTATTTGTTTTCCTTACCTAGAAATAAAGTGGAAATAACTCGAGAACTATCATTGAGTATTTGAGTATTGAGTATTTATTACTGGTAATGATTGTTACATTGTATCTATTCTATACAATCCAATAAAAGACTGAAGTCTTGTGCTTGGCAGTAAGTCTTCTTTAACAATATTTCTTCCTTCTCAAAGAATCTCTAGAAAAAGTTTTACAATTATAAATTTTAAACTGTCATGTATAGGACATATTGGGGGTAAATTGTAGCAAACAGAATGTAGATATCAGTAAATGGTCCAGAATTATGTACTCCCATTTGAAAAATTGGAGTTATAACTGTTTAAAATTCATGTAGTTTAACTTTATCTATGGGGTTTGAGGATATAGGATATTTTCCACATATGATTTAACTCTCTAATATTGGGTTATTGGATGTGCAAATTATCCTTCTTATATTGATACAGCTGTCGTTAAAATTATAGTTTTTAGACATCGGTGTGAATCAATAAAATTACAGGTATCGTTATGTGCAGAACGGTCATTTTAGCTTTGCTGGAAAGAAATTTCACCAGGAATTTAAATATGTACCACTCATATGGCTTCCCCTATTCAGTAAAGAATTATGTCTCTACTTCCGGTTAAACCGGAAATGCATGTTATCTGGAAATATTTTGAAGTACCGCTTTGGAACAAAACAAAGCGTTCGAGTTGAAATTTTGAACTGCTTGGATGGTTTTCTGTATAAATTTAGTTACCACTTTACTTGCCCCCAAGGACAATACATATTAATGTATATTCTTGAACTAATCATTAATTTTAGTCTTCAAAGTGCGTGTTATACGTTGAATTATACTTCAGTTAGAAAGGAAAAATGGTCACAAACCTCCTTGGTGAACAAATGTTTCCATTTCGAGCATAGTTAGTTTGTTGTTTAAAAGATTAATTTGAGTTGAAGCAGATCTACTTGATGGTTCCATGAATGTATGTTGGGCTTGAAAGAGTTTTCCAAATGGGATTTGGCGTTTGTAATGTATCTGGAAATACACATTTTCAAATATTTTTGATTGCAGATACCCCATGTTGTTTTGCGACATGTCCAGGTCTTGAACCGTCAAAGAACCAATGGAATTGGAGATGTTTTTTTATTGAATTGAATGATAAATCCAAATGTCGAACAGATGCATTGTTAAACTGGTTTAGTTTAAGTTCTGTTATGTTGTTGTTATTGAAGTTTACTATTTCTAGGTCTTTGAAAATTTTGAATATCCCTAGCGGAATCGAAGAAATTCCATTTTGTTGCAATAAGAGGAATTCTACTCCCTTTGAAAAATTGGTAAATGCCGTATCGCTCAATACTTCCACTCCACTGTTACTTATATCGAAAGTATGTCCAGAGAAACCAGAAATTGTATCTTTATCCACAATTGGTAGGCTGCAATTGTTGCACTTCAATTCATATACTGGAATATCTGGACGAAACATTGAGTCGATGTCTAAATCAGGAAATTTATTCTGTATGTTATGGCACTCAATCTTAATCGTGAATTCATCTTTATAGCATTTTTGGGTTTCCAATCCATTAAAAAGAATTATAAACAAGAAGAGGAAGCACCACATTTCGTTCTTGACACTCACTTTTTTGGTTGTTGACTACTTGAACAGTATAAATGTTCTTTGAGGTGATTGATAAAACGGCCTGCCACGAACTCTTAAAGATAATCTTCTAATAATTTAGTATTATTGCAAAAATAGATATCTGTCATGCATATTAGGAATTTCCAATATTATCAACTAGTTACGTATTTTGTTTATTTAATTTTTATTCATCTATCCAATGAATCTAAAAACAACAAGTTTCCATTCTGTAAAACTTCATTGATTGATTTGAAACTTTCACAATAGCTTAAAAATGATACAAATAACAAACATGACTTAGTGCTGATATACGCTTTTACCCTAGGGGTAATGCCACCCTTTCTCAAGGGTGGAAATTTGAAAATTCAAGATAACCCCGAGAATCTCAGTTACTTGCAACTGAAAATGTAAAGAAAAGGCACGTTTTTCAACTGTTTCTCATGAATAACTCAAAAATTTAATAATTTATGGAAAAAATCACTCTTATCAAACTCAAGTTTAAAAAAAAAATGAAGATATTCTTTGGATTTTTTAATCTTACAGGTCATATTAAGCGACTTATGACTCATTGTGGACAATTTTTTTTTTATCGTAAATTTATCCAATGATTTCAACATCAAATAATGGAAAAACGAGAGATTTTTCTGAAAAAATTATCATCACCTTTCAAGTACTTTATTTGACCTTTGAAATGAGCTATAATAAAAGTCCGTAGCGTGAAAATTAAAGGAGATATGACAAAAATAAGTTGAGTTAATTTTTTTGAGCGATGGAAATTTTCGAAGTATTATATTATAAGTAGCTGTATATTTTAATTTTTTTTTTCAATAATTCCACTATCAAAGCACTTCAAGCTTCCAAAAACATTTTTCCCTACATTTTATTGTAAGGGGTGGCTTTTAACAAAAAAAAAATTATTTGTCAGATCGTGTATACTTTAAGAATTTTTTTTTCTATTTAAGACACGAAATTAAAGTGTTTCATGCTATTTAAATATATTTTTTATTAATTTTTTTTAATTGGGGTTAATTTCAAGGGTAGTTATAGAGTGAAATACCAAAATACTAGTTCCATCATTAAAAAAAGAACAATAAATATTCAACATATTTGAACATAAATTACTCCCTATTCACTGGTTCAATCTATTACTTTTCAATTCATTAAGTTAAGGGGTAGTTTTCACCCCTCAAAAACAGAAAGTGCAATTTGCGATTAAGTCCAATTTAACCGGAAGTGACAAAAAGATGAAAATATTTCGCTTTAGAAGATAAGATGCTAAAACCCCTAATATCTAAATTTTATTCCAAAATAATAATGGGAACCTTGAAAACTTTTAATAAACGAGTTACGCGAATCACCCTGTATATTATCTATACATTGTACTACATTTTTTTATTCATTCTTACATGAGGAAATCGTAAGGATTTAATAAACTACTTTTATCAAAATTATATCAACAATAGGTACTATGACACATACAGGGTGGACATTTTATGGTACTTCGGAAGATAGTGCCTTAACGCTCCACTTTACAGAAAAATTGTAAAGCAAAATATTTTTTAATTCAAGCGCATAATTTTTTTAAATTAGTTTCAACTATAAAGGTGTTCCGTTAATACCAAACCAGTACCCAACGCAATGGAAACCCCTATATTTCATTCAAAATTTGAATTCTGTATCAAATTACAATATAACTATTGAAAACACTAGTGGTCTAAAGTTGACCGTTTTCGAGTATTTTCGTATTTTTTTAGAAAATTTTCAATTTACAGGCATTACTTTGTATTCTTATAATGCACACATTTGCAATAGGCAAGAAATAATTTTTTAATGAATTAAGAAAGGTCCGTAGTTCAGAATGGCATAAGTATAAGCCGCCATTTTTCAAAATGGCGTCGTACAGTGCAGTTGAATTTAAAAATTTTCAAAGCACGTTAACTTGAAAATTTCAAATGGGACACTGTGTATATTATTGTGTCATCATATCAAGTGTTCTGAGAGCTTCAATTTTTGTAAAGCTTCCCTATACCTTTTTTTTTGAAATTAGCAAGTCAAGATTCTAGGTGTAAGAGCGAGTCGCCCCAGCACATTTGAGTTGATGAAATATCAATGTCTCTCACGATTGTCCATGTTCACCTCATTGACTCAATGGTTCATCTGTACCTGCAGACTTCAACCATCTTTTCTCGTGCAACAGTACCTTCCACAATCTGGCATACTCATTCGCGAATTGCTGGCTCAAGGTCTATCTCTTCCAATCAACTTGGAATGTGTGTTGAATACTCACTGTAAGGAAATTTTTGATATTCTTGTGCGCTTTATCAAATAAGTTTGGATCTAGGTTACCGTGGGCAAAGAAAGAAAAAAAATTTACACGAATTGCCAGGTATGCTTCACTTATTAGAAAAAAAATGGTCACAAACCTCCTCGGTGAACAAATGTTTCCTTCTTGAGCATAGTTAGTTTGTTGTTCGAAAGATTCATTTCAGTTGGAGCAGAACTACTTAATACTTCCTTGAATATGAACGAGTGTTGAAAATGTTTTGTAAAATGCACATCTTCGAATATTTTTGATTGCAGACACTCCATGTTGTTTTGTGACATATCCAGCTTTTGAACCGTCAAAGAACCAATGGAATTGGAGATGTTTTCCATTGAATTCAACGATAAATCTAAGTATTTAACAGATAAACTATCAAACTGGTTCAGTTTAAGTTCTGTTATGTTGTTATTGCTGATATTCAGTATTTCTAGTTCTTCGAAATTTTTGAATATCCGTAGTGAAATCAAAGAAATTTCATTTTGTTGCAAAAAGAGGAATTTCAGATTCGCTGAAAAATTGGTGAATGCCGTTTCACCCAATACTTTCACTCCACTGTTACTTATATCGAAAGTATGTCCAGGGAAATCAGGAATCGTATCTTTATCCACAACTGGAAGGCTGCAGTTGTTGCATTCCAATTCATATAATGGAAAATTTAAATCAAATATTGACTCGATGTCTAAATCTAAATCAGGAAATTTATTCTGTATATTATGGCACACGATCGTGAAATTATCTTCTTCGCATTTTTGGGCTTTCAATCCAACAAAAAGAGTTATAAAGAGGAAGAGAGAGCACAACATTTCGTTCTTGACACTCACTTGTTTGGTTACTGACTACTTGAACAGTATAAAGGTTCTTTGAGGTGAATGATAATATGACCTGCCATGACCTCTTTAAGATAAGCTTCCAATAATTTTGTTTTACATCTAACCAAATTGCAAAAATAGACATCTGTACTGCATACTGGGAATTTCTAATAACATCTACTAGTTATGTGTATTGTTTCTTTAATTTTATCCATCTATTTAATGAGTCTAAAAATTACCACTACAGTAGAGTCATTATGTAAAACTTCATCGATTGATTTGAAACTTTCAACTGTTTTCTACGAATAACTCAAAAATTGAAAATTTTATGTAAAAAATCACTCCTATCAAACCGAAAGTTTATAAAAAAAAAAAAAACCAAGATATTCTTTGGTTTTGTTTAATGTTATGGCTCATACTAAGCGACTAATGAGTCATTGCAGACAATTTTTTTTGTCATAAATTAATCTAACGATTTCAACATCAAATAACGGAAAAACGAGAGATTTTTCTGAAAAAATTATCATTACCTTTCTCAAAGTACTAAATTAGATCTTTAAAATAAGCTATGAAAAAAGTCCGTAGCATGAAAATTGAAGGTGATATGACAAAAATAAGTTGAGTTGATGTTTTTGAGGAATGAAAATTTTTGAAATTTTATATAATAAGTAGCAATATATTTTCATTTTTTTTAATAAGTCCACCATCAATGCACTTCAAGCTTCCAAAAACATTTTCCCTACATTTAATAGGAAGGGGTGACTTTTATGGGTTAAATCATTTAGAAAAATGTTCGTCAGATCTTTGAGAATATCTTTTTTTCTATTTAAGACACAAAATTAAAAGGCTTCATGCTTTTTAAATATATCTTTTTTTATTGATTTCCTTATGTGGGGTAGTTTTCAAGGGTAGTTATGTTAGTGAAATACCAAAACACCAGTTAAATATTTAACGTATTTGAACATAATTACAGCCTATTCACAGGTTCAATCTATTAGTTTTCAATTCATCAAGTTAAGAGGTAATTTACATCTTGTTTCAAACATGAATTGCAAGGTATGCTTCAGTTAGGAGAAATAAAAATGGTCACAAACCTCCTCGGTGAACAAATGTTTCCTTGTTGAGCATAGTTAGTTTGTTGTTTGAAAGATTCATTTCAGTTGGAGCAGAACTACTCAATACTTCCTTGAATATGAATCGGTGCCGAAAAAGTTTTGTGAACTGCATATTTCCGAATATTTTTGGTTGCAGATACTCCATGTTGTTTTGCGACATATCCAGCTTTTGAGCCATCAAAGAACCAATGGAATTGGAGATGTTTTTCATTGAATTCAACGATAAATCTAAGTATTTAACAGATACACTGTCAAACTGGTTCAATTCAAGTTTCGTTATGTTGTTATTGTTGATATTTATCATTTCTAGTTCATTGAAATTTTTGAATATCCGTAGTGGAATCAAAGAAATTTCATTTTGTTGCAACAATAGGAATTTCAGGTTTGCTGAAAAATTGGTAAATGCCGTATCGCCTAATGTTTTAACTCCACTGTTACTTATATCAAAAGTATGTCCTGGGAAACCAGAAATTGTATCTTTATTCACAATTGGTAGACTGCAGTTGTTGCATTTCAACTCATGCAGTGGAATAACTGAACGAAATAGTGAGATGCTGTCTAAATCAGGAAATTTGTTTTGTATGTTGTTGCATATTATCATTAAATCGTCTTCTTCACATTTTTGGGCTTCTAATCCACTGATAAAACTTATAAACAGGAAGAAAAAGCACCACATTTTGTTCTTGACACTGAGTTGTTTGGTTGTTAAATACTTGAACAGCTTAAAGGTTCTCTAAGGTGATTGATAATTCAGCTTATCACGACCTCTTCAAGATAACCTTTCAATCTTTTTGCCACAGAAACAAATTGCAAGAATAGTCATCCGTGGTGCAAGTTTCTTTATACTGGGAATTCCAAATCTTATCAACTAGATACATATGTTATTTATTTACTTTTTAATATATTTAATTGTTTACTTCGAATTAATAAATGAGTTTAAGGGTAGCCAGATGAACCGTACTGTTTGTGGGCGCTTCTTCGGTCATGCCTAAATAAATTAGTACTGTAAACCAGATGGAATCAATCTATAGTGACTATAACTGAGTCTTGCTTTGATAAATTTCATAGTTTTGGATTACATCCCACAACTTTAAAATCGTTATAAGTGGAAAACGGTGCATTTTATGCAATTTTAACAAGAGGGACTTTTTAGTAGTAACTAAACCAGAGAATGTATTTATTGAAAAATAAATTGAAATAATTGATACTGGGAAAAAATATGATGGTGGAATGATGGCCTTGCTCTGTTTCTACGACACTGGATGAGTTTAATAAAATATTTCCAGGTCACACGATTTATAACATAAATAGAAATAAATTCATCAAATATGATATAAATACCTCCAATTGTTTTGCATCTATGTAAAAATTAATTATTTGAGGGTCGCTCCTTTTAAAGGCCGTACTTCCAAAAGGAAGCATTTGAGGACATATGTTCATGAAGATAATTTATGTTATTTTAAGATGAGGAATCACCCTTATGAATATTTGACCATATTTTCGAATCAACAGTGTAGTGGTACATTTTTGGTTATAGGAATACAAAGTTTATTTTATTATTTTACTGTGACTTTTTTATTTAAAATGAGATTTGCATCATGAAATGTAGCATGCTATTTTATGAATTGCTAAAAAAACAATCATTCAAACTATATTAAAAATTACAATTAATAATACTCAAAAAGTTACTGATTCGTTAGTATTCCAAATTGGACTTCATGAATTTGAGGCAACATGATGAAAAATAAAAATTATCATTGTAGCAAATCAAACATAAATTAAATAGTACATGTTTATTTGTTTTATAAAAAGTTCAATTCATATTAAATTTACTGTTGATTGATAAGTTCAATTTTGTCACAGTGTCTCTTACAATTCAAATTAAACGTGCAATTATTTTTTGAAAAATTTGAAATCAAAAACATCACAGCCTTTAATACTAAAATAGCAACAATAACTAGAGCGACAAAAAGTACTAAACAGTAAATTTTGTGAAGGTACTCAACTGCTTTTTCAATTTCTTTAGATCCATCTTTAGTGTATTCGACGTCATAAAGATCTTCAGCCGGTAAATCAGCAGATACGTAGGTTATGAAGTCGCTGAAAGTCATTGCACTTGAAATTTGAACATCTTTTCTTGAACAAGCTATCCCGTGCAAGTTTGGTACATCATAGTGGTAAGACGTACTAGTGAATTCACCGCCATGCATCACGAGCACTCTGTACATTTCTATAAGGGACCTACATTGCCAAAAATTGTTGTAGACAAGCAATTTTTTTCAAATTCGTATTGTGAATTAATATATCTTTGAGTGAAAGTGATATCAAACGATTACCAGCCACATCTAAATCGGTGAGTTGCCCTAAAACGAATAGGTCCGAAGGACG
>JAUIMX010000972.1:0-10471 GCA_033557805.1 Phaenonotum sp. SLE1380 | reverse complement strand
CCCCATTTAACCGTTTCTCTATCTGCAATAGTTACTGAGATCCCTGTACTAAACATCAAAAAAAACTCACCCTGTATTTCAGGTGAGAGTTACTTAGTAACTGTCTCTGCCTCCTAACAATTATTAGTTTTTGTATTGTAGTTATTGGGAATCATATCGACAACATGGGCTATGATTCCGAGGTACAAAAAAAATGTTGGACGTGCTAGAATTCTCCCTATTGCGGTTAGCAGGAGAACAGATGACAATTTTTAGCTAATATGATGCTTTCCTTTCCACCTTCTTTCATTATAAGCAAGTATATAGGTGTAATTGCTTCTGCGACTTACAAGAAATATGCTTGATGATGATGATGATTAAGTACCTATTTTTTCCTTGTAGAAACTTGGAGTGTCTCACTATCTGACAGTGATGTGAAGTTGAGAACCCAGTGTTTGTCAGTGGACTATCTAATTCATGACCAGAAACTCTTTGTTCACATAAATTATCTGCCGATGGTGATTAGTGTCCAATACAAAAAAATAGTTTGTCCAGTTGGGATGACTATTAGAATGATACTAGTGAGGGGTGGTTCGATACCCGGTAGAATATAGAATTTTTTCTGTACGGGGGAAAGTTCTGTCTCTGCAAGTTTAGAATTGTAGAATTTAGAAAAGCGCCCAAAATAGCCCCACGATGAGAATTCGGGGCGCTATTAGTTAAAAAAAGACACAACAGTTTTATATTATAGTTTCGTTAATTATTTATGAAATTATTTAAACAGTCAGCCTTGACATATAGAATAGCTCTGAAAATTTCAATAAATAAACAGAATTGTGACGTCAAACTCAATACCCCAGGTGCCCGGCCATAAAAAATGTAGCAAAATCACATTCGAATTCAAGGGTGTATTGATTTTTAAGTTTACATGTACCTGAACTTGAGATCTTGGGAACGGTTGTGACGTCATTTCATTCATGGTAAATTTTCCCCCCTAGGCAGCATGGCGTCGCGCAGCGTCCTCCCCACCACATTTCCCCTTTTGCGTCTGGAACCCCTCACCCCTACGGCCTCCTTTGTTTTCATACACCCCTAATACTACGCTTCCGGAAAAGTTCTTGTGCTGGAAAATTCTGGGAAAATGCTTTGTTTGAATGCGCTGTAAGGAAGTCCCAGGAATAATTTATTAAACTCCTATCCGTTGTTAACGGGTTGTCAAGAATAATAAAACTATTACGTATAGATATTGCTCGCGTTATTACAGTTTTCTCAGTTTGGAATAATTTAGATTATATTGATTGCATATGAAAGTTTTTTTAGTCGTAAAATCAATATTGATATATGATGAATAAAACCTACATTGACTTGTGAAATTAATTTTTATGTTTACAATTATTTTTCCTTTTTCTTACAAGATTGAATGTCAATCACATAAATAGCAATGACATTGAACTTTCATACAATCTAGCTATAATATTAATGAGAACTTCAACATTACAAGACGTTTACATTTCAAATTGAGAGAAGTTTTAGTAAGTAATACCGTCAATTAAAAAAACTATTGTTCTCTGAAATTTATTAGTTTTGGGTAGCAGTTTTCTATAATTGTTTAAGTTGCAAGATCCTCAATTTCTTGTATGTTTTTATTTATTATCTTGTACTCAATGTATTTAATAGAGCAAGATGTTCTTATTTTTTTGGTTCTTTGAAGAACCTGCCTTACTTGGTAAAGATTCGTTTACACTTCACACCATAGTGTTATCACTTCACATCAAACATCTGGTACTTTGAGATTGAAATATTTCAACTTGAACACAGCCAAAATGTTTTGAGTACGAGCAATATTTGATTGTAATTTTTCCAAAATTTCAACGTAAACTCCAACAATTCCCTGGTGATAAAGCACCATTAAAAAATGTCTGTATATCTCTGTAGAATGAATCGTGTCAATTGATGCAGAGAAATGGTCGAAGACTACAACTGAGGTGTTTCAAATGCCGTTAAAATATCCATACAGGAGATGAATCTATGATCTACGCATATGAACGCGAAATCGAAGTGTGATTTACTGTATGGACCTTGCAAGAAGAGCCAATCCAACAAAAGTTGCTCACGTTCGAAGCACTTCGAAGCAAATAGTCGTTTGTTTATCCAGAATAACTGGACCAAAACAGCATTGACAACATTTAATTCCTAATGGTTTACAACCATATCTTAGCAGGGTCATCATCAAAATGCGAGTTGTCACACATCAGCTTTTGACCGGCCAAAATATCGTATTAGTGGGTCATTCTTCGCACAGTCTTGACTTGGCATCAAACGACTTTTTTCATTACCGCACATAAGAAATAAATTGCGTGGCCAGCGATTTTCGACGCCTGAGAAGCTGTTTATGCATTCAGAACACATGTTTTAGAGATATGTACTCCAATGGGGATGAGAAAAAATGGTACAAAATTGGTTCAAGTGTATGTAAGAGTAGTCGGACAATCACTTACAATCATGACTGACTGTAAGGCGGCAATGTCTACAATTTATAAGGACAAGATATCTTCGCAACTTATTCCACAGTGTGTCGATGCTCTCAACAGCGCAGCCACACACAATACAAACTGAGCAAATCCCATAATGGCAATAACAGAAACATAAAGGCCGGCGAACTGGCTAGAATTGATGCAGCCAGTAATTAAGACGCAAAAAATCTGTGTTAAAATGTTTCCAAGTTCTCTTGATGAAACAGTCAATGAATTTCTTCCACACATAGAATAGTGGCAGAACATGAAAACGTGTTCGGAGGTCAAAGTAATACTCAAAGGTCCGGAAATAAATCGAACAAGAAAATATCCCCAAATGAATAAATTCAATTCAAGACTAATCACTGGTTTTACATAAGATCATTAGGTTTTTCAACATCACCTTGCAAGGATATAGGACTACATGAAAATTCAACTTGCTAAGGATGCAATATACATAAGAAGATACATCGTATCACATTATTTTCAGATGACCTGCAATCTCAAACATCAGAAACTCTATAAAAAGGAATCAATGTTTCCAATGTGAAAGAAACACATGGGTACCAACCCCCGCAGAGCTGCTACAATTAGCAAGTAATGCGGGATGGTTGTAACCATCATTGGAGACATCACAACGGGCTCAAGTATATGGCCTAAATGAGTGCGGCTATGGCTGCTCTCCAATAACCAATTCTAATTCCTAAAATTCAAGAGTATGTTGATCATCATGGAAAGGATTTTGAGAAACAATAAAGCTTATTCGAGGAATGATTTATATTTTTGTTGCCTATTCCCAAAACAAATAGCAACTCTCGTAAGTTCAAATAAGCAGACATGGCTCAATTTCAAATTAATGGGCAAAAAAAGATAAAAAATCACCTTATTGATGATTGACCGAGAATTGTCAATATTGTTTTTGTAGTAAAATATATTATATTCTTGCACTCTTTGTAATTGGTTCAACAGCCCACTGTTCTTTGAATTCAAACATAAGATTTCTTCTTTTATATCGGAAAAATCTTGTATAATGGCACACAAGAAGAAAACTATGTTAAATTACAAGACAAAAAACCCGAAAGTTTAAGGAAAGAATAATTTTTCACAAGAAAAGAAAGAGACAACATCAATTTGATACCTCTGCAGTGCTGATATGTTTTTGTCGGAATTCAGATCAGAACATCTAAAATTATCCGAAGAAAATTGCCAGCAGCGCAATATAAAAACATGAAGTGATTCGCAGGTCCAATTTCCAAATAAAAAGTTTTTTTGCTTTAAAACTTTCATTTCCCTCTTTATTCGTTGTTATGAATACTGTGCATATTTCAGGTATTGCGAAAAATATAACGGCGGAGCGAATCATATTACACGCTCAAACTTTTCTCGCTTCTGGTAACAGTAATTCAGTTTTCGGAGATCAAATCACGGCTTGTTTGAAAACAATTCAAGTGAGCAAAAAAACAAATCACATTATACATTCAAGGTGAACAGTGGCTTTTTGATATCGTATTTTTGAAGGCCGAAATGGATTACATAGCACAACTAATTTCATCTCGATTTTTTGATGTTATAAGTTCGATGCAGAGTCAGTTTTAGTTGTATTTGGTGGATGGTAATCAAATGGAGGCAACATTTTCTTTTACTAATTATCTCACATGAATTTTACAATCAAGTTTTTAAATAGCACGTAATGGTTTGGGGAAATTTTAATGTTTGTTGACGAATGGGAATACTCAAGGGAATATCTCTTGCAATACTTAGTATTGACTGATTTTTATCGATGGTTGGTTCCTACTAGAAACCAGATGATATGGGCGTTTGTTACAAATTAGATGATTAGAGTACATCGTTTTGAGTTTTACTGACGTCAACCAAAAACATTTGAATTTTGCTGAATCGCTTTATTAAGAACAAATCACCCGATTTTATCTTTTTGAAACATCGCAAGAAGCTCTAAGTCTTCGTAAAATAATTTGAGCACTTTGTCAGACAGTCTAATTCAACCTATACAGCTATAAGGAATTTCTTCAAAGACTAAACATTGCTACTCTAAAGAAGGAATGAACAATATTGAGTTTCTCCTCATGAAACTATGCTTTCCTGACGAATATTCTATAATTTATACCCCAGTTCTGTTACAAGTAGAAAAAAATAACTGGACATCTTTTTATAAAATCATGCATTCAAATTTTAATTTCAAGTTATTAGGACCGTGAAATCATAATTGAATACAAACGTAATTATCCTAACTCCTAAACCAACAGTCACGTCAATTACTAGATTGCAGATATAACTTACAGGGATTTTGACTGCTTAGTATAGAAAAGCCATATCAACCAAGTCAAGACAGATGAGTATCAGAAACCAATTCATAGTGAGAGGTACTTTAAATCCGATCACAGCAAAAACGTGATAATAGTGGTTGCAAAATGGTTATTCGATCGAACGAAACCATATGCTCGGACCAAGAGATCCTCAGAAAGGAAAATGAAACCATTACAAAGACACTCTAATGTGATGAATGTATCAACAAGAATACATGTACTTGAAGTCCAACTGGAACCTAGAGAAAACATGGACATGATAGCAGCAGAAAACATAGTAATAATCTTTGTATCATATATCAGAGGAGTTTCTGAGAAACTCAAGAGGATAAGATATAACTACAACACAACATTCTGTGCTAATAATACCATCAGATCTATTCTCACAAATTCATGCCGATGAATGAGAATCAAATTATAAAGAATTGCGTACATAGCATAACATGTGAATGTGGGAAGCAGTACATTGGTGAAACTGGTCGTCCACTCAATATTAGGAACCACAGGAATCATCTCAGTAATTTAAATAGAACAAATGAGTGCGAGGGTGGTCTAGTTGATAGAGCGCTTGTACTGCTGTCTATACCATCTCAAGCACAGCTGGTTCAAACCCCGAGCAAGGTGTTCCTTTATTCATAATAAGTTTATGCCTTGTCAGGATAATAACTGTAGGTTAGTATTAATTTAGAAAGCGCCCAATAGACCTGATGGGCGAAAAAGGGGCGCTATATGAATTAATAACAAAAAAAATATAACAACTAAGGTTTCTACTTGTGTCTACGGAAATAGCTCAACGACTAGGGAGTTGAATGTCAATCTCGGATCTCGAAGTACCAGACCCAAACCCCACCAAAGTTATAGAAATAAATAAAACAACAAATAATAAATATAAATAATACATCCATCTTCGAAAATTACAGCAGAATTTATCTTCAGATACGTCGAATGGGATCAAGAAAACAAATATGTAATCACTTTTATTTATGAAAGCAACAAAAAACACACGATCAGAAAAACGTCAATATCTTTCAGAAGTCAAGATTTTTTAGATTTTACCAACAAAATGAGTACCAACTTGAATAAAACTGGATCAATCATTAAATATCACCCATTTTTCTAGTCAATAATGCAACTAAAATATTATTTTTGACACTCGCATTCATAACATTGGGTGAATTTTCTCAAGTATGTTTAGTTCCTATTTATCTCTCCAATCAAGTGAAGAAGTGATTTATTTTAATTATTAGTATGAACACGGGGAATTTCTAAGACATGTACTTAAAGGAATGACGGACAGTAGTAAATAACATGCAATTTTATGTTTTATATTACCATCTACGCCGTTTTAACAACTGTTTGGTTCTTGTTGGCAAATTAATAACAGACTGTCTAGAATTAACTAATATTCCAACACCTACCTGGCTGCCGTAATTATTATCTTTCTTAATATTACCTTAAATGGTGTTATATAATACCTTGAAGCCAACGCTGGCGCTACGTCATCGTTTCTGTTTTAATTACCGACCACTTTTTCTTCCGATTATAAACAATTCGCGTACAAAAATGTCAGGTAATCTCCGGGAAGCGGTTTGAAGCCGGAGTCTGTATACTACTTACATTGAATAAGCACAACCAAGAAGGAGTAACAAATGATGATTTCTAAGAGTTGTTGAATTTTCGAGTTACATTTCTCGTTCAAAAATGTTTGGATAACTATTGTTATTCTCTATTGAGCTAAGATGATGCCCAGGGTTTGAAGTACGACAATAATCACGACAATCGTTGAGAATAAAATGATTATATTAATTATTAGGATTTTTCTAACTATTAGCACAAACATAATCTCCTATGTTTGTGCTATTAGTATCTGAGGCATTTCTTATGATATGAAATATCAACTCAAATGTCAAAATTACAAGTACTAGACTTTTTGGCAAAGTAGGTTATTCACTGTTGCCCACCGTGCCCTACAAATGAATGTTTTGCCTAAAAATTGAACGATCCGTTAGTACCATGTATAACAAATTTCAATAAATACCCCGAAATCCCAACTCCTTCTTGGTAAAATTTTTTCAATGTTGCCTATAATATTAAAAGCACCGTGTCCAGGTAAAATTTTGCCTTTTTTGAAAAATCACGTCACAAATGCAAATGAAGAGTCAGACTTGGTTGGCCTACACGAATCGCCAACGCTACTGCAACGTCACATCTCGAAACCTTTTCTCCAACTTTAATTTGTAAGTTAATTGTACCGTAATTACAGGAATCAATACGCATTTTTCTGCTATATTTGTCCTGGGCGGTGGGCGACCTGGTTTTTTGTCGATTAATTTAACTTTAAAGTTAAGCTAATTCATTGTAGACTTAATTATTTCGTTTTTATATGGTCAGGCAAACAAAGCGAGATTTGAATAAAAATAAAACGTAAGAATACATTAGATGCCGGTCTGCTATTGGTCCAATTTGAAATAATACGTTTGGTAGCCATGTTTGATTTATCCTTTTTTGTTTTTGTTAGAGTGAGATGGACGAGGAAAATTCTTGCGGTTTGTTTATGTGGCGAATTTGCGGTTGTCTGACAATATCTATCTTAATTGTTTTTAATATAATAAATCGCTGGTTAATACAATATTTTTATCTAAGTTGTCATATCTCATGTACACGTGTTGGCCGTTCGTTGGTTGTTGTCCATTCGATATAAATTAATATCTCTGGTTATAGGCTTGACGTTGTCAAACGACTTTGTTTTAACGTTTTGCTATTGGAAATTTATTGCGACTGCAGTTGGGAACTTGTTTTGAAAAGTGCACTCCGTTTGAGATATAACTGCGTCCTGCTATTCTTCAATTTTATTGGTTTGCAGACACATATATCATGTTTTTAAAAAATATTACTACTGATGTTTTTATACTGTGGAATGATGATTATAAAATCTAAGTAGTTTTCTGTTAGCATGTTCAGTAGCCATTATTTTATAAGTGAATGGACGCATGTTTTTACCAAGAATTACTATCAGATTTTGCTAAAGAAATATTTGATATTTTTTGATAGATTGAGGATTAAGGAATATGTATGAATGGATGGAAAAGTTGTAAACAAGTACCTACTTTTTCATTCAGATTGATCACAATAAAATCTTCACATATTACATTTACCATTCTGTCGTTTGAAGTTGCTTGGGTACCCAAACATTTTATGACGAAGACTCTGACGGTACCTAATTGAATTGGTGATGCTATTTTTCAAATTTTTACTCGTGAGACCTCAATCACGATGCAAAAATTTATCAATATTTGTGGAAGTATTTGGACTTCGTGGAAAGCAATTCACTCAATTTCTAAGGGGTTGAAATCCCAATAAAAAAATGGAGAGTTTGTTGTCAATATTTCGCTTAATATTTTAGCATAACAACGATATGCCGTTGTATAATTTAAGAACTTGTGAGACAACCACCTCCAGTAAGTTTGATGATTGGTACTTTTCAGTCTTTTTCACTTTTTTCTTGTTCTTCAAAAAACCTATTCATATACCTTTGCTTGTCATTTAGAGACGGGGTAATGGGAGTCCCTGGTAATGAGAGTCAATTTAAACTAGACAGAATGAAGTGAACTTAGATCGTATCAAATCATTCGATTGATATTTGGTGTCGTTTATGTTACAATTCAAAATATATTTGATAACAGTCATTGGGGTAATCAGAGTCAGTTCACCCTTATTACCTCTTACTTATGAAGGATAACAAAAAATGATAAGTTTTGTGCGACAACATTAGTTAAACATCCTATATCTTCGATTTAGAGCAAGAAAATTTGTTA
Organism: Phaenonotum sp. SLE1380; assembly: GCA_033557805.1. Lineage (NCBI taxonomy): Eukaryota > Metazoa > Arthropoda > Insecta > Coleoptera > Hydrophilidae > Phaenonotum > Phaenonotum sp. SLE1380. Next base: position 1,840 of record JAUIMX010000972.1, on the reverse strand, counting down.
TCAGAACATATGAGTAACCTCTTTAATGTTTCATGTTGTAACAGCAAACTAACTGCGCAGAATAGAATTTCAGAAAGTAAAATGACTGACTAGAACTGGGCCCAAGGATTCTTCAAAAGAAATTCACATAGGAGCACAGTGGTGTAGTGAGGATAGTTGCCGCCAGGGGCGGAAGCGTAATTTGCCGCCCATAAAATAATAGAAAATATTAAACTGTCAATACTATCAAAATAACATAATTTTTCTTTTAATTTGTTGCATCTATAGTTTGTACATTATATTTTGTGGGGATTTCAGTTTTCGTAATTAAATGAAGATTATATTTATTTTTTGAAAACGATCGAATTTTTAGTTTTTGTTTCCTTTATTACCGGTTACCGAGTAATAGATGACAGTTGAAATGCCTAATAAATTTTAATAGTACCTTTGATTACCGCAAAATTTTTTGCAGAAAAATAGGGAGCATTCAAGAGAAATGAACATGGTTTGATGGAATTGATCCTGCCGCAATCAACCAAAACTATCGTTACCTATATTCATGAACAATGAGTCATTTTTATTTATTTTTCAAGTACTTTAGTAAGAGAAAACTAACTTACAGGGTATTAATTAACTCATAACCACACGCACCAATGTCAACAAATAGACTAAATTTTGTTTTAGAGCAATACGGCTGCAGCTATTTCTTCCTAGAACTATTAGGAACAGATGTACCGACACCTGCATCGCAAACGTTTTTGGTAAAATTTATATTTGATATGTTTGGTCGTTTCGGATATGTTGCGTATACGAGCATTATTTTCTGCCCGTACCCACTCTTAGTTTATGCCAATAACATCTTGATTATTGGTATTTGACAGTTTGGAAATATTTTTGTCATGTGCTTTCAACATCTCGCTGTGTTATTTTTCCACCTGCAATAATTTCAATAACGTATGCGATATATCGTTTAATTTTTTTTTTAGAAATAATTTGGTGATTATAGCGCCCTATCTCACTCGCTACGCCACTGCAGGAGCATTCGAAAACCCAAACTAATCCAACCAAGCGGTGTTGATTCTCATTATCCAGACATGTGGGTAATGAGAGTCAACATTGCATTTTTGATTTTTGGATATTATAAAAAAATCGGTCAATCAACACAATTATTACAAACGAAGAAAATAGAAGACAAATATTTTAATACAACCAATTCTCTCGATCTTTCCTAAGTTTAATTAGTAATGTTTCAAAGGTCATTTTATCTTTTAGATGTGAATTACATGTTATACTCGCATACCTGTTGCTTACAGCTGCTATTGATGCTAAAATATTTAGCGAAATATTGAGAATAAACACCACATTCTTTTATTGGGCTTATAAACCCATTAAAAATTAGTAGAAAGTTTATCAATGTAGGCCTTTCTTTTCATTGAGAATAAACACCCCATTCTTTTATTGGGCTTATAAACCCATTAAAAATTAGTAGAAAGTTTATCAACGTAGGCCTTTCTTTTCATTGGCCACAATAAATGCCCAAAGCACAGAGCTATGCAGAATCTTGAGAAGTTCTTGCTCAGTCTTCAAAAAAATCAAGTTTGCAATAAAAATAACATCTTTGAATATACAGTGCATCATCTGCAGATGAGTACGCACGATTTTATGAAATCCGTGGTTTTTGTAGTGATTAACAATTATCAACAAGTGCGTCAAACACAAGCTTTGTTAGTCAGCTGCCAACCATTTGAGAATCGTAAAAATAAGGTGGTAATATTCAATGGATATACAAGGTGAGTCGGGAAGAATGGACCGAACTTCAGGGTTGAATTGCTCACGTCATTATATGACTAATGAACAAAAA
>JAUIMX010000971.1:0-10472 GCA_033557805.1 Phaenonotum sp. SLE1380 | reverse complement strand
TGTCACTCGTAAATATTTTCCGAAAACGGAACTTTCAACGAAATTACAGGCACGCTCAGAATTGCTCTTTTCGTAAATTTTCAACTTTACGAATATCCGATCGTTCCGATAGTGGCTAGAATAGGCCACTTAATTTTCTAATCAGTGAATATATTTTTATTATCCCTCGACTTCCGGTTTGGCTGGAAGTGGCACCAACTTTCTCGACATATTAGGGAAATTGCTATAAGCCATACTGTGTTTAGATTTCTTTTCAAATTTCATTTCTAGGAACTAATTTTTTTAGTGCATGAAGAATGTTTTGAAAATCAATGATGATCAATTTTAATTTTTGTTGTACATTTCCAAAAAATAAATAGAAAACTACGTATGGTGAGATGATCAGTGGAGTTGAATTATCAAACTGAAGTAAATGTCTCTCAAAGACGTGTTTTCCTTTTCAAGTGCAGTAGCCGAGCAACTAAATGATAAAATACATCGCAATCCGTCGTGATCACTGGAAATGGGGATAAAGTTATTGTTATTGTGTTAAATGTATGTGCTAGTGCGTATCTAAATCTAAAACCAAGTCAATAGACTTGGAAGTAAAGTCAAACACAGGAAATTAAATTCTAGCAGAATGGTATCGTCGAATCTGTTTGTAATAGCTCAGCAAGTGAAGCAGAGCGATTAGCTTAGCTTCCAAGTCTCTCTTTCTCTCATTCTCTTTCCCTCTCTCTCTTTCTCTCTCCTCTCGATACAGAATGTTTTAATTTATATATCGGCGCCCCATGTAAAGTTTAAAATTAACAAATCAAACTCAATTTGCCTCGTTGAAAACTTTTAATGGGCTTTCTCAAATACAAAGGCGGTTCACATTTTTCACAAACTTCCCTACGATATTGAACTCAAAATTTTGCTTTCTGGCAATACCCAGCAGCATGTCTTAGCACAGAAATACTCGACCACCATTTGAATAAATGTTAACGACAAAATATTTTATTTCTCAACATACACTCCAGAACATTTAAAGCATGTTTCAAAGCTTTAATTTCCATGTGAAAATAGTTTTCTTACGGGACTATATGCACTTTTTATTTCCCTATCTAAATACATGTAAAAGTTGTTCCAATTTTCTGCCGTTGTTTATGGATGAATTCGCTTGAAATTTCGCTAAACACCAAACTGAACTAAAATCTAGGGCAGTAAATGCTCAAAAATTTCAAGTTTTTACGCACTACAAAGCTATTTGTGTTCAATGTTATATGGTAATTCCGACTCAATTAATTTATTTATAGAATTGATTATAATTAATTTATAATATTTTTGGGCATTTACTGCCTTAGTTTTTAGTCCAGTCTGACGTTCTGTGAAATTTCAAGCAAATTCGTTCATGAACAACGCCAAAAAATTGGAATACATGTATTTAGATAGGGGAACAAAAAGTGGATATAGTCCCTTAAGAGATATAAGCGTTTAGATGTTAGTTTTCCCTTTTTAGGGATCAAGTCTTTGAAGGTCTACAGAAAGTCTATTTTCCAAGTAGTTTTTTGTGTTAACTTGTAGCGTGTTAATTTACGATTTTGATCTAATAGGGCTAAATTGGATATTATTGGCGCCTTCTAATGTATACGTTTGCAAGTGGCAGTGAATTGTGGTGAACATCTGCTGTTTTATCGACCGAATAACTGTTTTTTGGATTTGATCTCCGGTACACAGTAGAGAAGGTGGTAAGAACCTGGTTCGTCAAGCAATTTGTATTTCGCAGTAAAATATTTATTGTTAATAATTTCGCAATTTTTCGACATTTAATTCTGCGATTGTACACATAGTTTTGGGAATAGTTCACGGGTCATTTTGCGATATTCCTTTTTCTCGATATAGAGTTGATTGCTGCAGTTTGATAAACAATTAATTTCGTTCTATCTTGGCGAGTTGCCGGTCCCAATTTCAAGAGCCACATGGGAATAAATCTGAATCATCGAGGAGTCCAGCTTTGTTCAATATTGTTATTGGGACTTGTGAACTAGTTATCGATCCGAATTAGTGCATATTTCCGGGATTGATTGTTGATGTTGATTGTGATCCTGAATATGGGCCTTTTGGGTGATCTATTGGTCGAGAAGTGAAGATGGCGACCATTTTTCGTTTGAAGTAGATTCCACGTTGCGTCAGCGAAGGAAGTCGGAAGTAGATAGCAGTAAGTTTGATTAATTTTTGTATAATTATCGGGAAAGCACTGACTTAGCCAATGTTCCGCGCGTGCTGTATTTTTTGCGATAGTTCTAATTGCGTTAGCGTTCGTTAACAATCTAAATTTATTTTACTGGGATAAATAAAATAATTTTGTAACATGTGAATTTTCATTTTGATGAGTTTTTTAATTTGCAATATACGAGAAGTTGTGGTAAATATTTCGTTTTTGTTAATTACCTAGAATGCTTGCGACATCAATTTGATATCAAGGAAATTTCTGTATTTTGTTCCGATATCTTTGTTTTGATCGCTTTGCAGCTCAAAATAAATACAGTGGCGCCTATTTATTTCTGTTTAATTCAATGAACCCACGCCAACACACAGATTGGGTTAGTCAGCCGAGCTGCATCCGATATCAAAGAAACAAAATGTTGCAGTAGAGTAAATATTAGATAGTTTGGAATATTTAGTAATTATAATTTTAAAACGCCACTTTGTAGATAGGGTAACTATATCTTGAAGTGATTCATAGTCTTGATGGAAACTTACAGTATCGACAACTGTTACACCGATTTCTTCCAGAGATTGGAATTTACGAGAAAACACACCCGGTGGTAAAAGCTCGATATGGCAGTTCAATGAAATGTTTAAAATAATTTTTTCAAGCTCAAAGGATGCTCTTACTGAAAATATTCCACTACATTTGTGAAAGACTGCCTATATATACCCTAATTCAAACAAAATTTGATAAAAATATCGTCTTCTTTAAAGGAAATCCTACAAATTCTCTTTCGGTTAGATAACTCGTCGTAATGAGGTAAAAAAGATGTCGTTTAGGTAGACAAAACAAGAGAGGAAAGAACCAGCATGTCGGACCTTTTTTAAATAATTTGTTTGCCCACAAAGATTCACAAAGCTTTTTTTTTGTTGTTTTTTTTTTCGTGGGAGAAACGTTTGCTTGTGTGTGCAAAAGGTTTTTGAAACAACCACCTGCAGGCGATTTGTTATAAAAGTTATTTTCAACTTTGTACACGCACTCATTAGTCGCATGAATTTATTTTAATTTAGTGTGGGGAGGGAGGGATCGTTGAAATTCTTATTAATTTAATTGTTTGTGCATTTCACCTCGTTCAATTTTCTTATTCGTGTGTGTTGAAAATAAAATTCGACAAAAAAGAATAATGTTGATATTGAGCAAAATCCGTCGAATTTGAATTTCAATTATTCTTTGCGACTCACTTATTCTTTAATATTTCAATTATTGCGGCAATGTTATAACAAACTCGAGACAATAAGACGTTATACTATCACATCAAATTGGGTAATTTATGAAACTTGTTTGGAATTTTCCAAGGCGAGGGTTATGTTGGGATCGAGTGCGAAGCGTGAGTGATAAACAAACCCGAGACAGTTATGCCCAAGTGTAGCGAGGGCCAATAACAACGCGTTAAACTACCACATCAGATTGGGTAATTTATAAAATTGGTTTGGAAATCGCTAAGGCGAGTGTTGTGTTGGGCTCAAGCGCGTAGCGCGAGAGCCAAACAAACCCGATACAGTTTTGCCCGAGCGTAGCGAGGGTAAATAACAACGCGTTATACTATCACATCAAGTTGGGTAATTTATAAAATTGGTTTGGAAATCGCCAAGACGAGGGTTGTGTTGAGCTCGAGCGCGAAAACCAAACTAACCCAAGATAGTTTTTCGCGAGCGTAGTGAGGGCAAATAAGCACGCGTTATACTATCACTTCAAATTGGGTAATTTATTAAATTGGTTTGGAAATCGCCAAGGCGAGGGTTGTGTTGGGCTCGAGCGCGCAACGCGAGAGCCAAACAAACCCGAGACAGTTTTGCCCGGGTGTAGGGAGGGCAAATAACAGCGCGGTATACTATCACATCAAATTGGGTAAATTATAAAATTGGTTTGGAAATCGCCAATGCGAGGGTTGTCTTGTACTCGAGCACGAACCGCGAGAGTCAAACAAAGCCGAGACTGTTTCACCCGAACGAAGCGAGGGCAAATATCAACGCGTCATACAATTACATCAAATTGGTTACTTTCAAAAATTGGTTTGGAAATCGCCAAGGCGAGGGTTGTGTTGAGTAATTTATAAAATTGGTAAATAACAACGCGTGATACTATCACATCAAGTTGGGTAATTTATAAAATTGGTTTGGAAATCGTCAAGGCGAGGATCGTGTTGGGCTCGAGCGCGAAGCGCGAGAACCAAACTAACCCGAGACAGTTTTTCCCGAGCGTAGTTAGGGCAAATGAGAACGCGTTATACTATCACTTCAAATTGGGTAATTTATAAAATTGGTTTGGAAATTGCCAAGGCGAGGGTTGTGTTGGGCTCGAGCGCGAAGTGCGAGAGCCAAACAAATCCGAGACAGTTTTGCCCGAGCGTAGCGAGGGCAAATAACAACGCATTATACTATCATATCAAATTGGGTAATTTATAAAATTGGTTTGGAAATCGCCTAAGCGAGGGTTGTGTTGGGCTCGAGGGTGAAACGTGAGAACCAAATGAACCCGAGACAGTTTTGCCGGAGCGTAGCGAGGGCAAATAACAATGCGTCTTACAATTACATCAAATTGAGTTATTTATAAAATTGGTTTGGAAATCGCCTAAGCGAGGGTTGTGTTGGGCTCGAGCGCGAAACGCGAGAGCCAAACAAACCCGAGACAATTTTAACCAAGCGTAACAAGGGCAAATATCAACGCGTCTTACAATTACATCAAATTGAGTAATTTATAAAATTAGTTTGGAAATCGCCAAGGCGAGGGATGTGTTGTGCTCGAGCGCGCAGCGCGAGAGCCAAACAAACCTGAGACAGTTTTGCCCGAAAGTAGCGAGGGTAAGTAAATAACAACGCGGTCTACTATCACATCAAGTTGGGTAATTTATAAAATTGATTTGGAAATCGCCAAGACGAGGGTTGTGTTGGGCTCGAGCGCGAAGCGTGAGAGCCAAACAAAGCCGAGACAGTTTTGGCCGAGCGTAGCGAGGGCAAATAACAACACGTTATGCTATCACATCAAATTGAGTGATTTATTAAATTGGTTTGGAAATCGCCAATGCGAGGGTTGTGTTGGGATCGAGTGCGAAACTCGAGAGCCAAACAAACCCGAGACAGTTTTGCCCGAGCTTAGCGAGGGGAAATAACAACGCGTTATACTATCACATCAAATTGTGTAATTTATAAAATTGGTTTGGAAATCGCCAAGACGAGGGTTGTGTATAAATATAAATATAAATAAACCCGAGACAGTTTTGCTCGAGCGTAGCGAGGGCAAATTACAACGCGGCATACTATCACATTCAATTGGGTAATTTATAAAATTGGTTTGGAAATCGCCAAGACGAGGGTTGTGTTGGGCTCGACCGCGGAGCGCGAGTGCCAAACAAACCCGAGACAGTTCTAACCAAGCGTAGCGAGGGCAAATATCAACGCGTCTTACAATTACATCAAATTGGGTAATTAAAAAATTGGTTTGGAAATCGCCAAGGCGAGGGTTGTGTTGGACTCGAGGGCGAAGCGAATTATCATTCGGGTACGAGATTTTCCATACACAAAAATGCACCGGTGCCAAAAACGCGATATGGTTGTTGCGAACTTTTGAAATTATTGAAAGTCACTAGAAAATAAGTTCATATTTCTAAATAAGGCACAAAGAAACGAAGCATCAAATTTATAAGCAACTGTTTGAGAGAAGTTTCCGTTGGCTGAATTACGAGTGTTGGCATTGTATCGGAAGCGGACAGAACGCCCCTCGTTCTGTTTCTCTCAGATTTTCTGGAATAATATAATAGAACAATCAGTGCTGCGATTTATAACGATGCCGTCTCTTTCCTCTCACACTTTTTCCTCCTTCTCCTTTTGTGCTTTGCATGCCTGCAGGGGTTTGAACTCGATGAGATGCAAATGAAATACCCAAGTCTGTCAGTTCAAAGGTGTCGAGGTAAAATATGCCTTAAGTAGCGTAATTGTTTGATTACCGAGAGAAGAGACCGGCGACAATTCATCTCAATAAATCATGAAACAATGCTCGAGACTGGAATTCGTTGGTATGCATTTTATTTGGTGGCTTGTAGACGTACACCAACTTGCTCGGTTGGATTTGGCGAGGAAGCAGTTGAGATCGAATCCAGAATTAATAGGAACTGGAGGCAAACATTTAGACGGGAATAATGAACGTTTAAATTCGATGCTAGCACGCCTTTCGAAAATAGAATGCAATGTCATTTTGCTTCTTTTGTTTACCTCGAAATAGTTCGCTAATTGTTAGTAACATATCACTCAAAAAGTTCGTGGGAGGACATGGATTTCGCTAATATTGACACTGTTACCCTTGCTATGCACATTTCAGAGAAAATAGTGTGAGAAAGTTAACCAATTTATACTTTCTCGTATTCAGAAAGAATTTTTGTGAGAGTAAGATCATCCATGCAAACTCTTTCCATCAATATACATACAGAGTGAACCAAAATGATTGACCGACGTTCAAATTTCCCGCCAAGGGATGAAATTTTGATAGTTGGCATTACTGTTGGTCAAATTTCACCCATAGGCGTCCCAAAATAGCTGTCATGCTAAATAGGTTACGTCCAAATACAAGATGAATTTTAATTAATTAATTAGGGTCTTTCTGGACTCAAAAATTCAATTAGTTAAGATATCTACCGATTATTTATTACTTTTGGTGCTAAATGAGAAGATATTTATGCAATATACTTGTGTTTCAAAGAAAATGACAAACTCACAAATGTTAGGACCGCCACTGAAAATATAAAAACGTTTGGTTACAAACCCTAATTATAATTTGATAGAGCAAAACCCCTAACTTTCTCAAGCGGGAAATTCAAACGTCGGTCAATCATTTTGGCTCACTCTGTATGTAAATATCAAAAAACTTACTTTTGTGTTGTGAAATCACTTAGCGTTCTTATACACAACCTAAGAACGTATTTCCAGCGCAGTGACTTAATGCAAGTGAGGAGGAGCTCTCCCCTATCACGTGATAGCAGCGGCGCGGCGCGGTATTTCGACTATTGGATAATTTTTACTTTTGAACCCGGTCTCCCCTACCCCAAAAATATTATCAAAACACTGTAATAAAAACACACCTCTCCTCGTTCTTATCAATAATTTCCGACAGATCAATCCACCATAAAATCTACTCTATATCCAAACTTAATTAAGAAAGAATTTTATTTGAATTAATTAAAAATTTTTCAGTAGATACGTGTGAGCTTTTAACCACAAAACTGTCGAGCATAGTTCTAGACAGGTCAGGTCCAACGAAAAATGAAATAGAGGCGAGCAAGTAGAGTCGAACAAAAGTGGCCATGTAGGGACTTTTTGCTAGTCGCAGTAATATTCAACATCGTCCGCCGTATTTCACGTGGTCCGCGGTATAAATTGTGAATTTTTATTATTGGAATTCTGGGGCGATACAACGAACTGGTAGGAAGCTACATGGCTCGTTAAATTTCACGCTGGCCACACGTTTCGTTTCATTTTTGCTCCGTATATAAAGAGAAGAATTCATATCTTTATGGCCAAAGTCGAATTGGCGTTGCCTCCTCAACAACCTCGCCCGATAGGGCAGAAAATATAAAAAGAATAAAAGAACTAGTTTTTTTTCTTGCTGAGCGTGCACCCCCCACACATATCCAATTTTCTCTGATTGCGTTTCATTTATTATAAGTTATGGGGTTTTGCGAGGATTATAACTTTCCTTGTGAGACAATTTTTTTAAATTGGGAAAGAAAAAAACAAACTGGAATTTCAGATTATTCAGGAATATTTTTTTATGCTGATTACATTTATGTTCTTTATTTTCATCATTATTGTTCCAATTGAATCACTATTTTTTTCTGATATTTATACGAAGTAATCGATGAAGATTGCATTTTTGGAAAATATCTCGAGAATAAAGTTGGATTCACGAAGCATATTTGTGAAGAAATTTATGAACGATTTTCATCTGTTATCCACAAATAATCACGTCGTCATTTGCTGCTAAAAGATTGATAGGTAATATAAAAAAAAATATTGCAATTAGAGCAGACTTATAGGTAAAAACTGACAACAATAATATTAATGTAAAAAAAAATTACATACTAGAAAGCCTTCACATTTTTAAATATATTATTCATAAAACTTTAACAAGTTTCAACAATCGAAAACATGTAATTTTCATTATTTTAATATAAATTTTACATTCAGTGTTGATATCTGCGAATAATTTTACATCAGGTAATGTAATATTCACAGTATTTCCTAATAAGTCTACTTTATGTAATGTATTATTCACTAAATTTGTAATATTTCTTGTTTCGTATTCGTAAGGTTTACACTCTCAAACCTCTAATATTTCCAATTTCTTTATTTAGAATTTTACATTTAATTTATTTATTTCAGAAATATCAACTTCATGATTGTAAAATTTCATAATTTAGAGAAAATTTACATAATTATTGACACCAAAACATAGTAGAAATGATTTGACAAAATGCAATCTAATTTCTTAATCATAACAGAATTTTCATTATTTTTATGAAAATTATGACGTTTTTACCAAATAGCTTATGAAGAACTTAAATGCTCAATTTACTAACGGTATGTAATTTTTCATAAAATATTTTGGAAAAATTTAAAATTTAATTTCATTTCCTTCGGAGATATTCGCATTTTTTACAAACTGTATTGCAAAAATTACAAAAGCTTCATAATTTTTCCCATGTTAATGAAATTTACAAAAAAAACATTCATGTTGGCAAAATCACCAATTTTATGTAATTTCTTTAGAAATGTTTGCGATTTCTTAAATTTATAACTTAAGCTGATGAGTAAAAATTCCTATGAAAATACTAGTATTCCGTAAGAAAATAAAACAACTAGTTTTTTTCTTGCACATATCCAATTTTCTCTAATTGCGTTTCATTTATTACATAGAGGTTTTGCCAGGACTTTTTAATTAGGAATATAAAAACAACATATTTGAATTTTAGAATATTCAAAAATCGAGATCCGGATCCGTATCAGTATGCGCTAATTTTGATACGGATCTTATACGGATCATATACATATGTGTATTCTATCCTATATTACTAGCTGTTAACGACTGATCGTACATTAAAATAACGTATTTTATTTATTTCCATTTGTCTGGAATTGAAGCGTATTACTTTATATTTGACCTATTGGAATGTAAATAATATAGAACCAAATCGGTTTTATTTATTTTAACATCTTATATCTCGACTTGTTCTTCTGTTGTTCTTTTAATTGTAACCGTCTATTATAGATTTCAAATAGAATAATGTATGAATTTATTCTCCTACCACTACTAATTAAAAACTATCTTCAATCAGGAATCAAACTGATAGGGCATTTGGCTTAATAAAGAGTGAACATATTAGATGTGTCCGTATGAAAGTTTCGTGCAAATGAGTAGACAGTTTCATGTCTGATGTCATTGAGTGAATTTAGAAGGCTAAAATACCTAGATGTGGTGGATATAGAATAGGCAAACGAAACAAAAGCAGTAGAATATGCAAAAAATGTTTCAAATCTTTATTCGTTGTTAACTATTATTCCTAACCATGGTTCTTCGTTCGAAAATTGTTAATTAATGATTTGTATTTTCGAATGGCCTCCCAAAGATGGGACTCCCCTAAGGTGGGAGCCAAGGGCGCGCACCTCTTGCGCCTATACGTAAATCCGCCACTAGTTTTACCTTTTACAAAGCGATATTTAATCAAGACACAAAATTCCTTTTTGTAATATTTTTTGAAAATCTCTCGATTTTCTCAATTCAAACGAACGTCAAACACATAGGAATAGACCCATCTGGCAGAAACTTGGTGTAAGTTCTTCTAAGAGATGCTAGTAAGTGACCATAACCTGGTAGTGCCATTTCTCTGACTTTACACGGACTGACTGTTCAAACGAGCCTCGTAGAATGTGCCTTGAATGAACGGTTTGACAGTAGGAAAAAGCGAGGGCGCGCAGCGGCCGAGTAAGCATTGGCGAGCGAAGCATAATGGCATCGATATTTGAAAGAACAATTGTGCGAAGTCACCATAATGTTTATCAAGCTTCTTTCTAGTCTCCTGAAGCGTTTAGCCAGTGACGAATATACAGGGTGTCAGAGAAATGAGAGGTAATAGCTTAACCACAGATTCCTGGGGCCAAAATAAAGCCCGGTCCAAACGCTCCGTCTTCCACTCAGTTTTGCATGCGCAAACCAGGTTTGTGCATGCAAGACGTTGCGTGTGGACAGCAAA
>JAUIMX010000970.1:0-10473 GCA_033557805.1 Phaenonotum sp. SLE1380 | reverse complement strand
TTCTATGCCTGGTACAATAAAAAAGGTCTGTCCGCTACCCCTAAGACGTCTTTGTAAAGCTTCTCTTGTGAATCAAGTTTTCTGTGCCCGATTTTACATATTACCGAATTTGACAAATTGAACAGTTGTAAATAGAACGGCAATAATATATATCATTAACTGAAAACGACTATTAGGAAATAAGTAGCACAAATTTATTGAAAATCCATCTTGTGTTTTCTTGCATATTGCACCCTTCAATATCTAAATTGAACTGTTATTAACAAAGTTCATTTACTTCCACTCAAATCGTGCACACAAATACGTATAAGTTATAGAATATCTTCAACAGAGAGAAAAACGCCTTCATAGTGACGGAGATCAACACATCCACTATGCAAGGAGTGAGTATAGTTATATCAGTCAATGATGCGAGTCAAATTAGTATTTTACACTTTGTTTTCTAAACCAATTCGCTGAAATTTGTGTGTTCTGGTTTCTTATTGGTTACTTTTCCATTAGTAGTTTATTTAATGTAAAAACAAACATAATTCACATTCCTTCGCAAAAGAAAAACTATTTGAAATCATGAAAAACAGATTTATGACAGCTAGCTATCATACATACCCTGGAACTTTCAGTTTTAAGTCTGAAGAATTTGATTTAACCTGAAATGTCAAGTGCAATTCCTCCATGAACGAAGAGTACGAGTAAGTTTCGATTTTATAAAATGAACCTCATTGGATTTCTCAGACTCGGTTTTACTATATCTCATTATGCCTGGTTTTTGAAACGGAATATAAGTTATAATTCTATAGTTGTCATAGTTACCATGAAAAAGCTCGAATGTCATTGGTTTATACCTTATATTTTGTGACATTTCTATGGTAATTATTGGAATATATCTTATATTTCGTTTCAAAAACGAGCATAAGTCGAGTATAACGTCAATAGCCCTGTCCACATTTGCAACATCACGGCGAAAAGTAAAATTAATGGTTTGACGAATACATGCGCAGTTTACCGCGAGAATGATATCAGCTCCGAATTGTCAATTGACATCTCTAAACAGCAAATTCTCCAGAATCGTCCAAATGTTTACGAGTCGTTGTTGGTGTTCTGACAAATATCAAAGGGAATTCGCGGCTGTTAGTTTTTGCAATGTCCGTACAGAGGGCGCTCACCGTTGCATCAAATTTACTGAATGGGTTTTAGGTTGGCAATTGCTGTTTTTTTGCTTGAAAACTGCGCATGTATTCGTCAAACCATCAATTTTATTGTTCGTCGTGATGTTCCACATGTGGTCAAGGCTTTTGACTGGTAAAATTGGTGTCAATGAGAGGGTAGGAAACTTTACATACCGATAAGATTGTATGCGCGTTTTCGACCGTGACTTTTATGCAAACGAACTGTCACGCAATTTAAGGTTATTATTAGCGTATAGTCAGTTTATATGGTCCAATGCGGGCGTATAAGATTACCGACTATTGAAATTACATCCCCACTCATGGGTATCAACGTTACCGGTGGATAACGTTACACTCGATTTATCAGCGCACTATAAAACCTGACGTTATTCTATTAATAATAATAATTTTAATGAAGATTTTGTACTTTGACGTTCTTCAGTTTATCCTTCCATACTTGATAATGATTCTGTATTTATTATCAGGTTTGTTGATACTACACTAATGCATACAAGCTTTTGAGTGCGAACAAAATAATATTCGAATGACAACAGAACTAAGATTTCCCTTCCATTTGCACACGCAAGTTTGAGGTTGTTCATTCATCATATTTCAAAGAGCGGAAGTATGGGGACGTGTTCTAATGCTATGCCAAGGCTCCATCTCGATTAATAAAGACTACATCTTCAATAGAAAATTCGGGGCGCTGCGTACTGTTATCGAATTTTCAAATGTTGAAAAATTGGCATCCCTGACGTCGAACTTGCAGTTTCAGAGGCAACCTGATATAGTAAGCGCAAAGCTAAGGTTTAAATTCACTTGTTGGGTTTTTCTGGAAAGTTACTTTGAAATAGTAAACAATAGTCTTCTGGGGTATTCAGTATTGGCCATAAGAATTGTCTTATCTTGATATCCATAGAATTACATTGTATATTCGCTGATATAAACTTGGGCAAACGAACAAGGTGAAACTCATGTGGGTATCAAGGTACTCTGTTGTTGAAGAAAATCAAAAAGCAGATGCGCTGTCATAGACTATAAAACCTCCAGACAACAAATAAATTACCAGTTGGAATCACAACACAGGTACCGTTGGTTGGGGACCCCGGTATTGTGACGATTCAAGGCATTCCTAGACGAAGTAAAGACGTCTAATATTCTCACACTATGTAGGAAAAATCCATGGCTGCTAACAATAGTAATCACTGCACCCTATTAACCGAGAAAACATCTTTACAGCATGGGGAAGAAACCAAACCTTGTTTATCGGGAATGTGGAGAGGAGGAAACACGTCCCCATCACTTGTTACTACGAAGCTTACAACATGGCAAGGAAAACTTCCTTGGGTCGGTAAAAACAGAACAAAACTTAAGAAGATACTCTGCTTCATCGCCGAAACAGGACTTCCAGAGTAATGAAGTACTAACGTGCACAAAAGGCCCAAGTGGTCACGTTCGAGATACTCGTAAAAGGACCAACTTCTTGTCATAATAATTAACCAGACTGTTTGAAGTCATTTGTTTTGTCACGAACTATTGTGCACCCTGATTCCTCAACTACATATATCTAGTCCTGGACTGAGGAAAAGCTAGAGAAATATTTCAGTGACGTGGTGAAACCAACTTCTTGTCATAATAATTAACCAGACTGTTTGAAGTCATTTGTTTTGTCACAAATTATCGTGCACCTTTATTCCTCAACTACATATGTCTAGTCCTGGACTGAGGAAAAGCTAGAGAAATATTTCAGTGAAGTGATGAAAAAAACTTTTTGTACATTGGAGGTAATTAGTTAGTCCCAATGATGACTATGTTGAAAATGAACAATATTATTTTATCGTTCAAGGATTCCACTTACTTACTTTTCAATCGATCCTGCTGTTTGTTTAATAATAGTAATAAATTTACTTTATTGAGTTCTACAATAATAATACAATATATTCATTGGATGTGTGAAGAAGTTTCAACTATACGCAATAAATATGCATGATGAGCGATGCTGACCCATGGGCGAAGTTTGGTTGGAGAAGCATATTCTCGTCCACTCATGCAAACAAAAACATAGAGCAAATGCAAACCAATATCAATCAAACTCAGTTAATAACACGTACAATCAGTGAGCAGAAAATGATGAACAAGATGTCTAAAAGCTACCACAGGTCTGTATCAAGTGAGTTGTAGTGAAAACAATATTATAAGAAAATGACCTCAAGACTTGCATTTGAACGAGGACATAGAAAGAGAAACCATCCCACGTATATTTACGTTATAAACGTCAGTTCGATACGGAATCTTTTCATTCAAATATTTAGAGTAACCAGTGACAATCAAAGAATGGAAGAGACATAGTGAAGGCGGTGTTCGTTTGCCATGTTCAGCCATGAAAGTTGATGCAACCTCTGACATACACGACCTCGTCTGCGCAAGCCAAAAATGAATCTGACGCAAACATTGTGCACTATGTGTATCCATCTAGATGCTAGGGAATCTAACCGTGGTCTATGCACAGCATCGCAAAAGCCAAATTGCGATAACATCAGTGAATCGCACTAAATTTTGTAGAGTTGCTAGATAAATAGGATCTATGAGGGTACAAGCTTCTTTATATGTCCATAAGCTCCCCGAATCTCCATGGTTATAAGTTCTTTGAAATGCAAACCATCTTCAACATACAAATTCAGATCACGGGCGTCATGGGCTACCGAAATATGAATTTTGTTCATAGACAGATCATAATTATTCTTTTGATTCTATTTTCAATATTCCAATGACAAGACTTTCTCCACACTTCAAAATCTATATAAATACCTATTCCATGGCAGTAGCTTATCAGATAGAATAAGGTTCAGAGTGAACTGTTCCCAGCAAATACCGTAATTCCTAATTTTTTTCGTAGCCCAAAACATGAGGTAAAGCCTCAACAATAAACCATATAACGCAAATATTGTTTATGATGAGTTTACCTTTATTAAGTAACTACGCAGTAGCTAATTTGTAGCAATTTTTGCCCTCTACTTCAAGGGCAATCCTCTACTAATATACCGTGAAATGAAAGCGTACGCAGTTACGAGAGACCTGCGACCCATAAAAACAGAACACTCGCAAACTGGATGTAAATAGAAGTGGATACTTCAAGCGCCCCACATTTCATCTCATGTGCAACTTGAAAAATCATGTGCGATATAACACATTCCCTTTTGTACGGAATGTGTGAAAAATTACTTTTTCCGAGGGCGAGTTCGAGTTCGCAAGTGACATATTATGCGTCAACGGCAATAGGTCGGTCTCTACATCTCTCTCAGAGATAAAAGTACTGTTAAAAGTGGAAAAGCTACAACTTTTTAAAAGGGCGTCCCGTCCCTTTGATCATCGAGACAGTGGGACGCATTACAGGGAATGCAGTGAACACGTTTGTCAAAAGACAACTTTCCACTACACACATCGCCTCGCAGGAAGGCACATTCACGCCCCCGTGGTGGTGAGGGTGTGAAGTGCTTTGTGACGCTTGGAGTTCTCGCGGTTGACTCGCTCTCAAGAGTTAATCGAAAATCCTTACTGCTTTGCGCTTTTATAACGAGCAAGCAAGTTCGAGATATATTCAACATTATTACATTCGTCTAGCTTGATCACCTTGGTACATATTTCACGCTTGGAGCTGTTTGGTTATCAGCAAATATTTGAAGAAACAGAAATAGCCATTTTCACAACTGAGGAAGGATGGATATGTGTTTGCAATACACGAGATGTCATGAAAAATGCGGAATATTATTTTGGCTAGCTATTTGAAGTTATCTTCGCCGGTGGTATTAGTCTATGTATGACTGTAAGAAAATAGAATGTTATACATTTTTTTAAATCAACGGAAAAAAGTAAATATTTGCTTGGTTCTATGAAAACTTTCTTGTAAATATTTTTTTGGTCAAGGAAAAGGTCTTATCGCATCAATTTCTTAGTAAGAAATATATTTCATTTGCTTTTGTATTTAATTGGATTTCGTCTGTACCCTGTAACTAGAAGAAATCATAAAATGACTTCAACTCTGAGAAGTAATTAAGAAATATGTACAGAATCTAGTGAATACTTGGAACGACAGACTTGAAATATGAGAAGCTGGATTCTGCGATGTGATTTTGAACCACTATCAAATTAAGTTTTCAATTGCGGGAATATCTACGGCAGGATGACGTCTTCTTGTTAGCTATGATGAATATTGGATTGAAAGAAAGAAAATATATCAAAGAAATGTTATTTTAGGCACACCTGATTTGTTTCTGTTTAATCAATTATTTCATGGATCATCCTCTGTTATGCAAAAGAAATATATATCCATATTATGATGTATCAAGTTTACTGGGTTTATTGAGACAATTTTCTCGATGTAACCACTCTCGCTTTGAACAAAATTCAAAAATACAAGATGTTCAGGAACGAGAAAATGCGACACGAATTAGAGAAGAAAAGGAAAGTCCCCGTCTCTTTCTCATCATCATTCTACTCTTCAGCTATATCAATGAAGATTATAGTTATGAGCAAGTTCGGTGAAATCCCAATAGAACTACTGTAAGATTTTAAGACAGCGACCGATGGGAAAGAAAACCCGCGCAGGTATGAGACAGGCAGCATTCATACTCTATTGAATGCAGAGTACTCACACTTCCATAAAACACATATTATTACCTAATTTTTCTTTACTTTTCATGGTCTACTCGTCAAGTAGTCTCGCATATAGCCCGAGCTTGCATTGTTCGTCTCTTAGTAACTTTCATCTGGAGAAAGCTGAAATCAAGATATATTATAATCCCAGTTTTATAATATAACTATATTGCACTTTAATGTATATAAACGGCCATATCATTCCATTTCACCGGTGCGCGCCTCTGAACAGGGAACGTTTGCTTGTATAATAATTGAGGAAATTGATGCGTCTTCTTTTCATGAAACGGTTTTATTTATTTTATTCTTGAAGTGTTAGGTGTTTTACTCAATAACGTGGAAGAATAAGCAAGTGAAACAGCAATCGGCACATGTGAAATAATAAGGAAATATTTGAAAGGGATCTGAAGGAGAAAATGTTTTTCTTGTTACCATATACTTCTATAACATATCTATTGTAATAGTAATTGCTTTCATTGCAATCAGAAATGCTATGAAAACAATAGCAAAATACCCAGTTTAGAATTTGTGAAAATTGGTGATAAGAAAGCAATAAAAATTACTTTCAAATATCCTAACACTAAAGTGCAAAATTCATGAAGATTTAAATCACTTTTCCTAGCGAGAATAAATTGGTTGAGAACAAAGGGATTGTTGAAATGCACAGATCCTTTAAGGCGAAGAAACCCTTAACGTCAAATAAACTGTAGATCACGCAAACGAAACGGTCTGAAAAATATGGTTTATAGTTCAATAACGCAGCTTTAAATTAGTTTTGTTTCCAACTAAATCCCATTTATATTTAACTACCGATAAATCATAATTTGTCCTCCTCCCCGGTGAAGAATTCAGTCGCAAAACGTAAATGCAAAATTAAAGACAGCATAAATTACAAAGTTATAGGTCGTAAAATATTAACGACTAATAATAGACAAAGCTCTTTTACGGCCCAGCTAAAATCCTTTATCATATTTAAAACGTAGGGGCAACAAAGCCTTTTAAAGATAAATAACCAGCCGCGTATTTGTTCCGCAGTGAAGCCATGTTTTCGGGATGCAATGCTTTCAAAGTTGGCAGAGCATGGACGCGCTTTAAATTTCCATATTGGATATACTCTCGCGCAATACTTCTTTATGCAATTTAATTATATGGTTGAAATCCCCGTTCCGCAATTGATATTCCAGTTTATGAAATCCGCAGTAAAAGTTTTTCTGTTGCCGGTATCAGCGCGGGAATAATTCTACTTTATTTCATCTGCTTTGGCGGACGTCCAAACACAATTCTTACACTCAGTTTTATCTCCCTGAAATAGTCTGAACGTTTAGGAAGCATGCCAAAGCCGCAAATCTCAAAACGAGGATGTTGCTAGTTTCAAACTTGTTTTCTTTTATTATCATTTAACTTATTTAACGACTTGGTCCTACATTTTGCCACATTTTACTCAAATTGCATAACTCATTTAGATGTTTAATCAAATAAAAGAACTTTGGGAAATATAATAAAAAACTGTTGGACCACAAAAACATATCTTATATCACAAACGAAAAATGTGATATAACTATGACTATTTCATCTGGTCGTGACCAAAACATCATTTAAACCCAAGGTATAGGAAATGTGGAAAATCAACCTGACTAGAAAATTTTTATATTTTTTGCGAGATAAAAAAGTTTGAAGTGATATGGCGTCGGCATCGTGCATTGCACCCTTTTCTATTCTAGCTCCACTTAATGTCAAAAAATGGAATTTTTTTAAAGATAAAAGTTAGAGTAATTAGTGAAGAACAACGAGTAAAGTCTGTTTCTGTTTAACCGGAAATGGACCATAACTTCATTATTTTGAATTGTACTTGGTATGTGTTTTGCTCTTTCTTGAAGAAAATTCAATTCTTCTTTGATTTATGCCAAAATCAT
Organism: Phaenonotum sp. SLE1380; assembly: GCA_033557805.1. Lineage (NCBI taxonomy): Eukaryota > Metazoa > Arthropoda > Insecta > Coleoptera > Hydrophilidae > Phaenonotum > Phaenonotum sp. SLE1380. Next base: position 2,741 of record JAUIMX010000970.1, on the reverse strand, counting down.
TCATCAAATTAAATATAAAAAAGAATAGAAAAAAAATTTCAAGAAGAATAAGTATAGAGGTGGTTTTACAGTCTTGTTTTGAAGCTTAGGGTAACTGAACATTTTGAATTGCGCTAAATTCAGACACTTTGTTAATTTGTCCAGTATTTTCCGAATTTACCCCCAAAAAATCAGAAAATTGCAGCAATATCAATGTTCCTTAGATCGAACAATGAATTCAATTCTCTTCAATGTGAAACCCAAATTCATACATCGCTGATCATTTTCCCCAAAATTTTATTGGTTTATAGCACATCTAGGTTACTTCCAAAGTCAGCGAAATTGGCTGCGTTCGTTTGCTGTTTTGAGAGTTTTTGATTTCCTCATAACAAATGGCAATTACACGAGAAATGATATCCTCTACATGGAAATCGTCCAAACGAGACGTCTTATATACAATTATTAGTCTGCAATTGTTATAGCTCTGTTGTTTGAACAAGCTTCTTACCTGAGCTTTCTACTTATTTTATCCCAAACTGTAGAAAATATTCAACATAATTGAACAATTATAAAAATCACATTATAAGTGTGTTATAATAAGCACGATGGACTAAAAATATTTGAAATTCTGCTTGATGCAATAAGAGTATTTCCAGTTTTTAAAAAATAAGTTGGTTTTGACGGCGGAAAATGATTATTTCCCTTTCAGGTAAGGTACCTTTTCTGCTCCTGATACGTCAAAATGTTTCTTAAAAATATTCACGATGAGAAATTGTGGCATTATGTAACATTTCAAGAATATTTGTCTACTTTGATTAAATCGTCATTTTTTAGACTCAACAAAATAAATTCTGTGTATTTAATGTATATTTCTCAATAATAATAACTTTATTTCTCACCACCCTTACAGAATTAGCCCTTGAAAAATGTAGCTTAGTGCTATAATTTCTCATCCTGGAAAAATATTTTCAACAACATTTTGATGTGTCATGTGTAAGCTGATCTAAATCTCATAATCACAATATAACATTCAAAAATTCCAAGTGTGTCATACCTCTTATAACATCAATCCTGAGACACATCGTAGATAGAACTCTAAAGATAGAAATGGATATATGTTTTTTGAATTTCTTGACTTGTTTTATTTTTCTTATTTATCCATGACATTTCAACTGTCCGGCTTACGAATTCTAATTAAATAAAACTTGAAAAGGGATACACTATGCGCCATCACGTACGTGTGCTTTCATGTTTATCCAACGTTTGGTTTATTGGTACCTGTTAAATTCACTTTAAAAGATCACTTATCGTTATAACACAGTTTATCACCTGCTTTCAATCCCATGGAAGTAAAGTTAAATTTTCACCTCTCACTGATCTGGAATCATGTACAATATTATAAGCTGGTTCCAGTATCTCCACTACTTTGATCCGTTTCGCATATATACTATCGGTAGAAATAGAAACCATTTTATTGTGATTAGTAGCATAGAAAAAATTTCACAAAAGTAGGATCGAAAACACAATCACTATTCCTTCACTTCAATGTCCCATACACGTTATTTGATGGTGTTAAATGAATCACACGAGACATATGAATAAGTAGAGATCATTCCATTACATTTTATACCGACGCCGACGTTTGAATCGTCTAAAACAAGATTATGTTCTGTTTTCATTTAAACCTGGCTAAACCAGGTATTTATCAATATTTACCTGAATAGCTGAAAGGAATATTAAGTGAAGTAATCATAGACCAGACATTAATTTACCCAGTTCGCCTTCGTACAGGAAAATATTAACTAAATAGACGGAATATTCAACGGATGCAAATTAAGATTGCGAAATGGAGTATGTAAGTGCAGTGAGGGCGGTGCAACATTTAGGGACATGTTCGATAATTCTGTTGGAAGCAGAACTGCGCTATGTGCTATGGGGTGACGAGTCGCCCTCAATGCATACAAATTCCACGCCGCATAAATTGAGGATATGTGTGAACCTGATGGCGATGCGGGAGATGATCCTCGTCACAGCACTTCGTGCAATTGCCAGTTTTATTGGTGGCGTCATTGCGAATTTAACACCCTCAACTGTCTCCCCGCGAATTTTACTGCCAATATAACTTTGACGCGCGTGATCGATCCGAAATGTTTTATTACACCCAAATTTACTGTTTGCGTCGCTATCAAAATACATTGAATGTGTGCAGTCAGCCGCTAATAAACGTCCCCGCCGTTATTTCCAGCGCGAGTCGAGTGATCGCGCAGGCCGAAAGTAATTATCATTATTTCCTGTAATTAATTTCGCACTGTACAAGTGCGCGGATTTAATTTCTCTCTCCATATTCGAATTACCACAGCATTAATGCTGGTTAACCGTCGAATGCGTTTGTTGTTCTGCTACCGTTTTATTTGTTTTATGTCAAAATTATGTTTCGAAAGCCGCTTTTACAACAACGCAATTAAACGTGGAGGGTTGTTTTCACGTCTCACATGTCAAAAACGCAAATTACTCTACGCAATTGGTTTTCAATTAGAGTATCATTCGAGTTAAATGCTTTACGCATTGTTTATTCATTTTATTAATATTATAGTTTTAAATACAATAATTGAAATAAAATAGTTTAGTACTTCCTTATCTCTTTATTTACCAAATCTATTGGCCTAAAGGCATCTTCAGACCCCCGAAATAGTCGAAGGAAACAGTCAAGACAATGTTTTCTAGGTTATGTCACACAAAATTTAACACATTTTTACAGTTAT
>JAUIMX010000096.1:0-16193 GCA_033557805.1 Phaenonotum sp. SLE1380 | reverse complement strand
ATAAAGGATTAACGAAAAATTGGCTCCTTTTTCTTTGATTCAAGACTTTTGTACCCTTAAATTTACGCACTATAATAATTTATTTTTCCACAGAAATTAACTGTACAAAAATTGACATCTTGGCGAATTTTCCAAACGTTTATTCTGAGGAGATAGTTCTTTCAAGCATCAAATATACGAACCGATAGTTACCTTCTACGAGGGTGAGATCGTGATATTTAGTTCGAAAAGATTTTATAATTCTTCTAAATCTTCCTTCACCAGTGTTCTATTGTTTCATTGAAATCAGACTGTGGAAACATTTATCTGAAGTTATCTCAAGTTTTCCACTGGACACAGAGTGCTTTCCAGAAACAAACTTCTTTATATGTAGTAGTAGATGGTAGTCTAAGGGTACCGAATCAGGAGATTTGGATATATGGTTCAGCAAATTGTTACTTAAATTCTGCAGTTTTTCTATTGCAAACACAATTTTGTGAGCAGGTGCGTCTTCTTACCGCCTGTTTGCTCCTCATGAATTTTCACTCCTACATGGTCATGAAAGTTGAAAATAATAATATTTCCACTTTTTCGGAGTGAGTATTACAAAACACAGTGGCCATGACCTTTCCGATAGATGCGATCGATATCGCTTCTTTTGGTGCTGAACCTCCTGCTTCCATCCACCACATCAACTGCTGGTGAGTTTCTGGCGTGTAGTGATGGACCAAGGTCGTATCGATACGAACCTTACCAATAATTTAGTGAGTGGTTGCTGTTTTTTCCCGACCATCACTTAAATCATCTTTGAACGATGTGCCACTACTTTAGAATTTTGTTTTTATCACATCATTATGTTCCAGTAGGCAAGTAGATTTTAAGGTACCAAGGGTGAATTTTGTGTTTGAAAAAGTATCATTCAAAATATAAGCTATGGAAATATTTAAATCAAGTGAAGAGAAAAACAAATACGTGGAATTTTACTCTGAATAGATATGTGTTCAATAGTATAGGAAAGATTATTACCGGAAACAATCTTGAAAATATTCTCACGACAGAGGAGAAATAAATTTCTAGTAAACAAGTGATAACTGATACTGCACAATAAAAATTTCAAACTAAAAAAAAATACCCAACTATGGTTATTACTAATGCATGTATGCAGATAACTTTCAATTTGGTAGATTTCATCAGGAATATATTTTTGTTATGATATTTATTTGTTACAATTAGGGTGTCTTCGCTACAATTTTTAATTTAAATTTCAAACGTTTTACAAATTTTATTAGTTTTTTTTTAATAATTAAAATTCATCAAATGATTCCTCGTTTCAACTTTTAGTGACAATAATAATCAGAAATTGGCATTAACATTCCAATTGATTTTTGGCTCCACCAAAAGTTCCTTTATTAGATTTTATTAGGAAACCGGCATATTTGTGTTATCTTAGAGAATATATCCACGAATGAGAGCACACTATCTTACTACAACTCTTTTTATCCATTTTTTGGTGTATTCTTGTTCTCTTTCACAGTTTTCTGGGGCAGATACTATCTTTAAGGAAGGCCTAAATTTTGAACCACTTTTGAAGCTTCTGTTTTCTCAAAGACTATTAACTCCTTAATTGTAACTCAAATGAATCATCTAAAGATTCTCCACACCACTATCAAAATATACCTCATCTCAGTCATAAAAAAGATGGTTGATGCTTAATTTCCCGTTAGATAAAAAGACGTGTTTTGGAAATTTAAAATTTTTACTTCAAGGACTTCGGAAATCGTATTCTGAAATGCTTTTCGAAGTTGATAGTCTTTTTCATAATTCTTAGTGCAAATTACCTCCGACAAATTCTGAAAATATCCTTGGAAAATTATTTTTATTTTTCTCTTCATATTATAGCTGCAAGTTCTTATTGCCCATAAGAATTCATTGAAAACTGCCAAAAATCAATATTTCCGTTTTTTTCGATTAGATCTTGTCCAAATGAGCAAATTCATTGAAGCAACTAAGCAATCGATTAGGCAATGAATGCCTTACTTTCTAAAAAGACCGATCCAGGAATAATTACTATTCAGGAAAAAAATACATCTTGAGTTTAGAAAAAAAAAATTAAGACAATTATACATATTCTCGATGTGTTGCACAGAATACATCTTTTGAAAATCAATTAATCGAAACATTTTTTGAATAGGTAACGTCTAGAAAAATACCATTGTAAATCCATAATTGTTCTAAGTAATAAATGACTTTAAATTATTCTATCATTAATGTACGGAATTTCAAAAAAAAAAATGGGAAAATATCTATGTATAGTGCAAAAAACAAACTAAACACAGGTGAGAGCTCTGATGTTTCTGTGAAAACTAAAACGACATATTATGTGAAGATAAATCTACTTCGTCATGTGTTATTTTTCTTTATGAATTGAATATTTTCCATTTGATGATAGCTATATTAGATAATCCTGTAATCAGAACGTAAACTAATAATGGCAACCTACCGCAAATAATCTTGTTATTTGAAGTATGTGATTGTTCAACTGAATGAATAATGCAAATATATAAATTTGTAATTCTGTCTGTCGTGTAACACTCGGCTCCTGGATAGGGAAGCATGTTCAAAATCCCCTATATCTCTTGTCCTGTCACGTGGGAGTTAGACTCAAATATATTACTCCGTTCCCAAATTGATGACATATTTAGTATTAAAATAAATTCATTTCTACCTAAATGTTCGTGATCCTATGCATTTTCGTTTTTCATGTTGTAATCAACTTTGTTACGACCAATCCAATCATGCCATATCAAATGAGATAAACGATGTACATCGAACTCTAAAATCACCCTAAATAACCACGTATTGTTTCGTATTCCAAAGCGATTAAAATTGTCAGGATCATTTCCAACGTTCTAATTAATATTCAATCCTCCAAAGAATCAAAGAGCTTAACATATAAATTTGTTGAATATGAATTGCTTAATACCAAATCTTTATATGAGTATTCATATTTGGCTTCACTAGTCCACATTCATGGTTATCAGAAAATAAACTACAGTATTACGGGTTGATAATTACACCTGTGCGTAGAATATTAATTCCAAATAATATTGCGTTGAAATTTCACTTGAAATTGAGGTAATTGATTTCAATTCCAATAATGGTTTTCGCCGCTACTCCTAATTCCTATATTACGAAAAAGCACATACGAAGGTAAGCTGACTGTTGATACGAACATCTCTTTATAGTTCAAATAAAATATTTAGCAGTGTTCCTGACACTTTTGTAACATGGGACCTTGTAATGGTCTGAATTTGCTATTCATTCCACCCCCAAGGTTCCAGTGGGCTGGTTTTGAATTTTCCAGGAATATTATTCCAATAAAACTACCAACTCAGCCTCTTCAAATGTTTTTAACCTGCTCTTGCTTAACAAAAAAACGATATCCGCTATCTGTATCTCACCACTTGCCTGCAATGGTTGTAAACTAGCGCTACATCTACAGCATTTGAAAAGTCGATAACAACATCTTCTTTCAACTCACATTTGACTTGTACTAAAACGTCTCTTTATTCGTACGCTCTGAGTCAAGACAAGGAAATCACACCTGCACAGGCGCAAGAGCGACGAATTTTAGTAAGTCGTTCTGTTTGAACTTCACAAGGTTGTGTGCATTGACTGACTGATAATTATTAGCATCATCGTTGTATTCCTTGTCGTTTAACTGTGTAGTATGTTCGACTAACATTGAATAAACATACAATAACTACTTGAAACACGGGAATATTATTTGATGACCTAACTAAGAAGGGATGAAACATGTGATCCAGAAAATATTGTATATTTCAACATGTTTTTCTGAACTTTCAATGCATATCTGCCAACGATGTTCGAAGGCAACAATTCCCATGCGGTAGTAGTTTTCCTATAACTTAATAAGTTTCAACTATATCTTCAACCTCAACCTGGAAAATATCGTTTATCAATCATCCAATATATATTCCAAAATCAGGTCTTATCACGCATAGGACGCACTTAATAGAAATTATAGAAAATTCAAAGATGTATGAGAGAAAATAGAAAAAATTATAATGTTCTCAGAGGGAAAATGAAGTTACGAACAATTAGAAATGGACAGTGACTTCTTTTATCTAAGCGATTACCGAAAAATGATATTATCTACTATTCCAATTCAAGTTATATTGTAATAAACTGGTAAAAGATGAATCATTATTCTCAAGAGTTAATTTTATTCTTCGTGAACTTGGGGTTGCAGAGATTCTAAAAAAAATGACTAACGCGGAACTCATAGGGAATAAAGCAGATCATTTGACAGTAAATTTACGAGAAATTCCAATATGTTTCATTCATTTCACTATAACAGTTCGTACAAGAAAAGTAGCGTTACTTCCGGTTAAACTGAAAATATACCAAAATTGGTGATACATACTCACTTATGTACCTTTCAACTGTTGTTGGTGGCAGTGCTATTACTCCTTTTGTATTTGATTGAATTGTTCTTTACTTTGAAAGTAGGTGAAATTTTAATTGAAAACGAAATAATAAACGTTCATGACACGAACCCGGCCGGTGAAGGACCGCGCCAGTGAACTATACCCATGTTTTTGGATACTACGAATTGTATCTCCATTTATATTCCTCCATTATTGTCCTGATACTAATTTTAATTTTGTGACAGAAAATATGTCTTTCTGTAATACGATAGCAAAAATCCCAACACTTTAGTTTTCATTTTACTTTGCAACCTGAAAATTTGTTACACGGTTAGTGATTTGTTTCATCCTATAAATAAGTCAGGATTCAAATAATAACACTAGCAATACTTCATGTTATATTATTTACATTCTTCCTCAAAATATGACTGTGCTTTGGTACGTGATATAATAGAGCGACTGCAAAAGTATTCAATTTAAAATTTAAGTAAGGCCATAAATTTATCGCAAGTAGTTTCAAGTATAGCTATTTTCAATTTGAGGCTATTCCAACGCTACATATTTCACGTGAACCTGAGGCAAACTTATAGTTTTCCGAAAAGACACCATAAATTCTCCATTATAAATTACTTTAGGTCACTTTTAGCGAACAGTGCACAATCCGTATTGCCTTAATTTTTTTGTCAATATGTTAATTTGACGCAAAGTTTACTAATAACAAATTTTCCAGACTGATTACGAACTTATCAGATATAAAGTTTAATGTTGGGAAGATATGCCTTATGTTTGTAGGAAATTTAATGTAAATAATGGTTCATAGGTTGAGATAACCCGAGTGGCTGTGTTTACTTTATCGCGGGAATTGAATAAGTCTGTCTTCGTAACAAATTTAATCGCTGTATGTATTAGATTAGCCTTTTCCCATTGTTCTGGATAAAAGCGGTACGATTACCTGTTTAAAATAGTCTTACTTCTAAATTTTTCTTTAAAAACTCTATATCAGGTTTAATTCAATAATTATACTAACATTTTTAATGATATATCTTTTGATCAGTGGTTATTGTCTACATCCATAGAATTATTTGGCAATCATTAAAAAACATTAAGGCAATAATCATTATATTTTTCAGGATATATTGATGATATAATCATATACTATGAACGATAATTACGAAATTGGATGAACAAGTGACAATTTTACCCAATGCATGATCTAACTATGATATAAAAACAAAATAATCGGACCGAGATAGATAGTAAAAAAAGAAATGAGTGGGATATATTCCACCTATTCCTTCTCAAAACTAAGGAAAATTTGCCGCAATGCTGACCATAAAAGGAGAAATCTGACAGATACGTTTACAGTAATCAAGCTTCAATTTTAGAACAGTACAAAATAATTAATTTAGTGGGAATAAACCTACGCGTCCTATTAGCAAATAGAATAATAATGGTCCATATAAACAATAGTTTTCTAGAAAAATCATGTGGAATTTAAATTAAATATCCAACTGTTCTGCAAAAAATGGAAAATAAGCATATTGTTAAATTTATTTCATACGTCGAGCACAGATTTAAAAAAATTCCATGAATAAATAATTTAAATACCTTACAAACGGTATACAACAAACCTTTCCTTTCTATGTAAAAACTTTCAGGGGTAGTTTGTGGGGTTGAGAGGAGTTGGAATATAAATTGAATTTTGTGAAAAAAAAATGTGGAATTAATAACCAAAATTGACCAGATTTTGGAGATAATTGTGAAATCAAAGAGTGATAATTTTTATTCTACTCTTCAAGAGCTCACTGCACAGAGAGTAGGGAGGTTTATAGTTCAGGTATTTAATTCCTTTTAAACACTCAAGAGTCATTTTTAGCTTCGTATATAGCAAATGATTTCAAGTCAGTTTATGGTCTTTGTTGCATTAATGTAATTTAAAACGACTAACTGTGCTAAAAATATTGCATTCAAATTAATTTGAATCTAGTAAAAAAATACGTTGAGACTTAGAAACAGAAACTTTTTGATATGATAGCGTTTGACCTCATATTGGGCAAGGAACTCATTCTAATTCATCTTTTTTACCCGTTGAATTTTGATGATAAGTGTACACACATTTCAGTCCAAACTAAATATTTTGTTTACTTAGCATGCGTTTAAAATACAAAGTTATATGAAAAAAATCGGAATAAGCCAAACAGAACAGTTCAACGACTAAATGTCAAATAGGTCAAATGTCTATTTCCAAATTAGCGAAACAAATAAATAAATAAATAACATTGGCGTTATTGCACTTTTCACAACAGCCTCTAACTTTGAACTTACACTAATCATGCGAAAGATAAGATAGGGCGGTCTAGGTCAAACACGAATTCAGTAAATCGGCCAGGGTTCACATGAGAAAAGTTTAGACCCCAGCAAATAATATAGACATGAATAACAAGTAAAACAATAGCGAATAAATCACGAAATATGTTGCACGCACTGGAATCCTTCGCTTACAATAAACATTTCATTGTACGCTCGCATTTTGCGCAACCAGGGGAAATACGAAATATCTTCTATTTTTATAAGTTTGCTATCCATTGAAACTGGAGGCATTAAATCATGAAAGGATAATGGAAACATAAATTGTGCAGAATGCGATTTGCGTGGCGTAAAGGAGAGGATAAAAATATTTGTAGAGTATACGGAAGTGAATGTAATTTGCTGATAAAATGTTATAAATGAACAATTGATATGCGCTCGATATATCGAGAGATTTTCATCGCGACAAATGACGTTTTCAGTAAAATAAATTTTGAAACATTTTCCTTTTGCCTCGTTTCGGAGTATTCCCTTTTTATCCGTATTTTCGCTTAGCTTGTCCAAACTTTCCTTTCCTGATATGTTATTTAATTTATATGCAACTATCCAGTGGAATATTTATTAAACCTCCATGATCTAAACGCTTTTTCAAAGGACTTTTTATTACATAAAAGTTATGTGAAAACTTAATTTTTTTATTTATTAGCTTAGAACTCTTTAGTTGCATCAGATTACAAATGTTCATATAATTTTGCATTATCAATTACAGATGATTATGTGGTAGAGATATAATTGGAAAACAGAGAAAATTTAATTAGATTTATTAAAAGATTACTCTCCCGTTCAAATATATAGACTGGGTCAATAGTGCGGCCTTGGAGTTTAGCGCCGTTAATATCAGTTTCAGAAAAAAATATTTCATGTAAAATTTATTTCTATTGACCTGAGTTACAAAAAAATAGTCTCCCCTATACAGGGTGGTGGAAAAGTCTTGAAACCCTTATAGCTAGTGTTATTTTAAATATCACCCCCATATTTTCATTGCATTTTTGTATTCAACATTTGAAAAAAATATGAGTTTAATAAGGCAATAAGAAGGTCAAACTAAACCGTTTTCAAGATGGTATTTGTTTGAATTTGATGACCAATGCATACCAATTTTGTAAGTGTCATAAATCAGTTATTTCCAAAGGTAGATTATCATAACTAGACAAAACTTTTTAGAAAGGTCATTGTGAATGTAAGCACTTTGAAAATTATAGAAATATTGTACAGGGGCTGCCCAATAAAATATTGAACCTAATTTGAATATTCAATAACTAAATTATTTCAAATAGCAAGCTGTATTTATTATCAGCCTTTCTGTTTCCCGTTACAATTGTCTAATTTTTAATGTACAATGAACTATACCTAAAGTTACAAGTTTAGGATTTACTGATAAAAAAACCAATTGGATGAACCTTAACAATAATGGTGCCAGATTGAAAATAAATGCCAATAGTATTTTGTTATTTATTTGTGGTTACTTAATGCTTGACAATTATTATAACGCCCAAATTAAGTTGATTCAGGGAGTAAGTATCAAATTTCATCCTAGATATCGATTGCGAAATAATTAGACTATAAAACAGAAAATGATCATATTGAAATAAATATTGATTACATCACAAATAACATCAATTAATTCCCAAATAACAGTTGATGTAAATGAAAGTTGAGGCGTATAATGGTAAAATTGGAGTTATTTTTGTCCACACGTCAGTTCCCTTGCTATCAGTTTTACCATTAGTCCATTCCCTATTTTTACTCTTCTACTATCTAGAAATGCTTAAAAATCATCTTTGCCCAAAAACGAGGATGGTGAAAACAAAATAATAATAATAATAATGACCAGTTTATTGGCACAGTGCAGTACACAACAAACATAAATATATCAAATAATTGTATAGAATATAGTTGGATACTTCATGCACACCCACTCCACCAACAGGCCTCAATTCGATTCATCCACACAAAATGCAGAAGATATTGTTCTACCATTGAAGCTTAAGATTCATTGACTAAAGTGTATGAAGTGAAGATGTTCCGAGAGCCAAACACACGCACGCAAACCGCCATATCACAATAATCACAGCACAGCAACACAGGTATAGTAAGCTATCGCAAGCACAACCACAAAATTTTTTATATAAAATACAGATTCAATCTACGATGACAGCAGAATCCCTTTGATATACATTTCAAATACAGATGGACACAAATTTCTGAAGGTGTACGGAATTTTGACATGAGAATATAAGGAAGCGATATTATAAGAAAATGAGCGCTGATCAAAGGAAGTAGCAAAACGAGGAATAGTCAAGAGACCATGATGTCACAGATTCAAATTATGAACATCCGTACGAAACGAAAGACGGGTATAAACAAATATGTATTTCAAACTTTCATTTGTGAACACTAAATACAAATACTACATTGACAATAGAAATTACTCATGCTGAAGTGGGTTCCATGTCAGTATTTAATTTGCTAGTATGCCATACTCAACAAGTACCTACCCTAAGTGCTGCGGGATACTCGTTCTAAATTTTGAAATAATCAATTTGTTGTATAGTTTTTATACCTTCTAAATTTTATTTTCATTTTCCACTCAGACAATTCGATATTTTCATTGGACCCCCATTTTTTACTTTCTCGAATGTATACATAAAGAAAAATATAGTGATCATGCAAAAACTCGATTTCAAGATTTTGATGAACCTTCACGTTATGAGTGCCCCTGAATTCATTTTGACCATTTCCACCATGATGTCTGTTTGTTTGGATTACTTGAAAACAAATAAAGCGTGAGCAATGAAATTTGGTATGTAGGAGTTTCAGCGAAAAAGAAAACTCGTGTCAACTTTTTAGTACATTCGAATAACCGGAAATGGTTCTTTACCTAAAGCAATGTTTCAAGTAAAGTACCCTCATTTTTTCAACGATTACTTCCAAATTTCACATTTTCTCTATAAATGGCGAAAAATTATCAGATATGAAATTTCAGCTCAGTAGCCCAATTCGAAGTGCATTTGAGATGAATAAATGTTTCAAATAAAAGTTTAAGGTTTAAATGGCTACATTTGCTGTCTTTGAAAAATGGTTCTAGTAATAATGGTGAAAGAATCTTCAAATTATATGCACATAATATAATATGTACATACGAGAAACTCGAGTGGAGACCACTCCATATTTCCGCCCTACAGAATGCTAAAGTAGAACAAATATTCTGATAGATATGTAATATTCTGACATATCTAGGGATCTGTTAAAATCCTACTAGATTTGCGTCCCCCATCAGGGATTTAAATAAATCCCTCTTTTCGAAATCAGTACTCGCATTTGCAATTTCTCAATATTTCAACATTTTTTTGAACTAACTGAAACAAAATTAAATTCAGAGTTGTATCGCATCGTACTCAAACTAAAAAGTCTTGCAGAAAAAGTTAAAAAGAATCAACTGTTAAGATGGTAAAATTTCGTCTACGATTGCGTTAATTCTAGTTAGTAAATCTTAGTTGTATTTCCATTTACGCATTGCAAAAAAAAAGTATTCCTAATTGAAGGTGGATTAATTGCACTTATTGACCGAGATTTCGGTCTCAACGAGAAAATTTGACAAATTGATTCATATATGTGATCGGTTGCATATATTGCAAAGATCTCAGTTGCATATATTGATCAATATTTTGTCCTGCCGGACTCATGGGTGCAACGGGTCTTTAATTGGATAATCAAATGGTGGGTTATTTGTTAAACTCGAAGCTCTCCCCACAGTGCCACCGAGTTCGATAATATGACTGTATTGATTTTCAAAATCTTCTACACTTTTGCCTACACTTTAATCGATGTTCGTAACCCGTTTTCCACTTCGGTTGAGGTATCTCCAGAATGGATATTTTTTATATTAAGTAGGCTGTGGATTGGGCTGATGTCTGACAACGCGCATCAGGAAGAGGTAACAATTTGTTCAGAAGTGCTTCGTTTGCAAATACTTTTGTTGAATTCGGCTCGTCTTGAAAGACTCATACAGTTGATTGCTGATTTGTTCCAGGTTCATATGCATATCCATAGAGTCAAGTTTCGTAGAGTCATCACCTGTGTAGATATTATAAGCTCCATTTTGAAGCATCTTTGTTTTACGTTTTGATTATTTCTTTGTACCGATTAATTGAAGCAATCCACTTTTTGAGCGATTGTTGAACTATGTTCAGGAAAATTCTCATTCATACTTGTGGTACTAATACCCAATAATGCCTTAAGATTACAACAAGTTACATAGCGATTTCGCAATATTAGCTCCTACACAGCATTAACTTTTTGTGGCACAACAATTTTCGGGCGATCTTCATGAAATTCATCCGTGAACGAACTAAGGTTATAAGAAAATCTTGCATACCATGAATAGAAATTTTTGATAGTGCTTCATCACTTGATCGATTGAAGTTCATCGACGCAATATTCTTGAGATAATCGTCGTCGAAAATTGTGAAAAATAATCATACCTAACAATGAAATACTGTTCCTAGTTGAACGTTTTAAGTATGTTCAGGGTAAAAAATATCAAACTGAAAGTGTCAAATATTTGTTGTAAAGTGATACCACTGGAGCTATCTATTCTCGACGTATAAATACAATTTCTGTATAGACCATTACCGGAAAATAACCATATCATCTTCCGATACAATTAATATCCATTGGTATCGAAAGACACTTTTTAGTCTGAAATTATGTTCAATCCAAAAAATTCATTAGAGTTGCATTACGAACGGGAAAAATTCTTTCCGTGTTCAGTATAATTCTCAATTCAACAAATTCATCACAGTTGAAAATAAAAACGGTAGATTCATTTTATACCTCTGTATTCCACAATGTTCAGAAATTTTACATAATCAGGTTAATCGAATTTTCTAATACTCTATACACCAAAACCTAATTATGTCGAAGACTGAAAAAATAGTAAAAAATGTAAATTTTATCATCCAGTTACGATCCGGAATGAACTAGTAGTAATTACATTTCAAAATTTTTTCACAGTATCACCGCATGCTTCATGTGATTAGAGTTAAATGCTATTCTGCGACACGTTGATCTTACACATCTAGAATTCTCATTCAATGCAATTTAAAACTTTAATTCGAATTTATCAGACACGTCCCACTTATGTTGCTGCTAGGGTAACGGTGGAAAGAAGCGTATATTCCTACACAGTATCACCTATGAAAAATGCAACATTTGCACATTAACTTTAAATGTACATTCGTGTGTCTGAGGGAAATAAATCTTTCACTACAACTTCAAAGCGGGATTTCTTTATCTTATTTGTCCTGTACACCATTCAGGATGGAATTTTCATCAGGACATCAGGAGCACGTCCCGTTCGCAAGAATTCCAAGGAATGATCCTTTCAGCTTTTGGGAGAATGTGCGGGTCTGGCGAGTACTGATTTATAACTAAAGCATTGACAATAGGTCCAGATTGAAACGCTGTTGGAAAAGAAGGATAGATCGTCATATTTCAAACGTAAAATGATTGTAGTTTCTCAAAGGAAAGCATGTATCAAGCATGGCAGTCTAGATTCCGTAGATTTGTCGTTATCTTGTATATATTTATTATGCGTTCTTACTTCTTCTGTGAGATTTTTATTGAATATCTAGGCGCATTTTATTTTCAGGTAAATTTGCTATGGAAATCCAAGTTTGGTTTATATAGAAAGTCTTCAAAATACACTAGAAAAATATGTAAAATTTACAATACTCAATCATAAATTTTCACCTTTCCTATACTGCAGCTGATATATTACAATTCTACTAATGTAAAAAACATGGTCCAAATGGAATATTTACATTTTTACGGAATAAGCATGTAAAATTTATATGGAATTGTAACAGTAATATGTAAAAATTAAAATTTGTGTTGGCGAATATTACATAAAGAATGCATTTACAACAAAATTACATTAGTTTGTAATGTTTACAAGGCTTGTAGTGTTTTTCGCCATAGTAAAATGTAAAAATTACATTTTGTGCTAGTGATTGTTACATAATTCATGTATTTATAGGCCGATTTTACGTACAGTCGTAGCGATCGTAGCTACGTAAGTTTCACGATTACGCCAAACAGCAATTCTGACTACAGTCTCAGTGGTCGGAACTCTTTACGCCTTCTGTTAAATTGTACGACCGCTTGTTTCGTTGATGAAGTAAGAATATATGACAAGTTATGGATTTACATCTATTTATAGGATTACTATTGGAATATGAACGTGATAGGTGAGTATCAAGTCTTC
Organism: Phaenonotum sp. SLE1380; assembly: GCA_033557805.1. Classification (NCBI taxonomy): domain Eukaryota; kingdom Metazoa; phylum Arthropoda; class Insecta; order Coleoptera; family Hydrophilidae; genus Phaenonotum; species Phaenonotum sp. SLE1380. Next base: position 3,128 of record JAUIMX010000096.1, on the reverse strand, counting down.
AAATAATCCAAGGATTGATGCAAATCTTTGTAAGAATTAAAAATTATTTTTCTAGAATAATGATGAAATTACGAAGGAGCTCATTAACAATCCTTTTGAAATACCAAAGGAACAATTTATAAGGATATTGAGATTAGATCAAGAAGCTGTCATAGATCTGTTCGCGGAATTAGAACTGTTTTTAACACGAACAACGATTCCCATTTCAACATTTTTATAACATGTTGCGATGCAGAAGCTGCAGGTTCTAATTGGTCGATGCTTTATATGCCGTCATAGTTGGATATAGGTGATCCAGTTAACGTAACTCTGCCCCATAGCTACATCGAGCGCAGCTTCTTCTATATCGATCAATTTATTAATATTAGCACCATCACCTGTACCTTTTTCATGGACCTCAAATTTTCGATATTTATTTTTTGTTGTATATTTCCAATCTTTGAAGCATTTCTTCTACTCTTTCACTTCTAAATATAGTCCATCCCACATTGAATTCAGTGAATTAGCAAGTTCCATCCATTTTCTGTCTATATAATTTATTTGTCCAAAAATATATACTTTGTTTCATCATATTTATATGAGTTTTGCATTGCTCTTGAGTAGTGTTCTTCAGCAGATAAATTTTGAAAACAAGCCGGCACCGGCATTACGGCTGTCAAAATATGTGTGAAGTTGCAGCGGTCGTAACGCTACAATAACGACTGTGATTTTATGAAAGTGTGGGCAGAATTGCCCAAGGCGTATCTTTCGTAACTTACTACTTACGGGTAATCTGTAACGTGAAATTTTACGTTTTTACGACCAAATGGCAGAATCGGCCTATTAGTTCAAATTACTTTAGTTTGTAAATTTCACATAAAACCAAAGGACTTTTCGCAAGGATACATTGTTAGCATTACATTTTTGTCTGTGAATATTACGTAACTGAAGTAATTTAATAAAATTACAATGATGTGGAAATTTTACACAAGTTCTCAGTATTTTTCACAATATCAGATCGTAAAAGTTACAGTTTTCGATGATTATTACAAAACTAATGCCTGTATAGGAAAGTTCCATTTAATTCAACTAAGTTCATTGGATCACATGATATTGCGCAACCAACACTTTTGCGTGTCTATCAAATTTTTTTTTCCATTTGAAATTAATTCTATTTCATAATATATTATTGCCTTTAAAACATACCATATTTCCACTGCAAGAAACTGTACTTGGATACAGCAGTTGTTGCTCGCTAGATGAAGTCACTGTTTGTTTAATCCAAGTACCCAGTACCCTATTTCCATCTATAAGGATTTCATGTATGGTCACTAATCCAGCCAATATCATCTGATAGTCATTTTGCCTATCTTCACCGCGTAAAGGTGTATAGACCAGGCGATCATTTTCAGGTAAAACCACCTTTCGGGAGCTGAAAAGCTCAAAACTGGTTCTGTGGGGTCATCATCTTTTTTATCCATCACCCTACGCCGTTATCATTACCATCAGATATACGGCGCTGATGAATATTACATATAGACAACAGTATAGTTTACTATATCTAATTAACATTTGCATAAATCACTGATTTGGTTATGCAATAATTACAGTAATTGCAGTGTATATCCAAATTACTTTCACGGTCCTGTAAATTAATTTACAGTGCCTGCATTGGAAATAAATTACAGTACTGTCTCTGTGAAATAGTTTACAGTATCTGGACGGGATTAAAAATACATTAACTATCATCTAAATTACTTCACATAATTCGTGTTGTAATATTTTCTACACTGTTCAAATGGTAAAATATTTTACATGTAGTATACTGTATTTGAAATTACAGTACTTTACATTAGTTACAAAAGAACCAACGTAAAGTAGTGTAAATTTTTTTTCATGTGACCCCAACAACTATCCCCAGCTCTAGGGATGATTCTACGTCCCAAAATAACATCAAAAGTCCTAATGAACCATGGTCCGCATGGGCCCAATCAAAATCACATTTTATTGATTATCTCTGAGACGAATAAAACTATTTGAACAAAATTTGGCAAATCGTTATTTATTAAAATGGGATATCTTTTCGTGGGAAACACGAAAATATTATTCATCCAGGGGCGTAGAACAGGGGGTGGGTCAACGCTAAAATCCACATAACTTTTTTTTCTCAGATCTTGAAGACTTGATTTTTTCATAATCCAATTGTTCGTTTGAAGTATTAAAAATTTGGTCCCTTATACAGGGTCTCCCACTTAAAACTCCGCACGCAGATATCTTGAGAACCGATGAAGATTTTTGAATGCTGTATAAAGCATGTGATTACTACAGCCAAAATCTTTTGTTCTGAGTAAAAATAATGTTGGCGTCTTTTTTAATTTGGGCGTCGGCGTTGCGACGCCGAGAAGAAACCAAACGATTGCAGGGACGTTAAAACTAATAATACTCGAAAGTACGCTTAAATATAAGACTTTTTTTGTCATATACGATAATTTGATATTTCAAACCATTTTTGAGATATGCCTATGTTTTATGTTATTAGTTTCGTTCTATCTTTGACCGTGAAGTAACGCATAAATTCATTATTTTAGTAATAACAATTTTAATGACAAAATCCAGAAACAGGTCGATTTTTATTTCAAGGAGGGTATCTTTTCATGTCAAATATTGAATTTTAACTTCATCCCTTTGGGCGGGGGTAGCAGCCCTTCAAGATTTTTGAATCTGAAGAGGGGTCATTTGGTATATCGTTGAAAAGGCCTTTCGATTCCCACTATATCACATTAAAAATTTTCAAAATCGGGTGATTTGTTTGGAAGATATGGAGCATTTATTCAAAAATTAAAAAATAAATTTTTTCATTCTGTTCAAATATCCTAACAAATTCTCCGATTTTGGAAATTTTTACAGTGACGAGTTGGAAATTGAAAGGCCTTTTCAACGATATACCAGATGACCCTCTTCAGATCTAGAAATCTTGAAGGGTTGCTACCCCCGCCCAAAGGCTTGAAGTTAAAAATCAATATTTGACATGAAAAGATACCCTTCTTGAAATAAAAATCGACCTGTTTAAGAATTTTGTCATTGAAATTGTTATTACTAAAATAATGAATTTATGCGTTACTTTACGGTCAAAGATAGAACGAAACTAA
>JAUIMX010000969.1:0-10474 GCA_033557805.1 Phaenonotum sp. SLE1380 | reverse complement strand
CATAAATTCATTTTACTCTATAATTATCAGTTCCTCATATAATTTCAGGTGGAAAGTTAGCGTGAACACCCGATATAATCAATGGTTGTACTGAAAGCTTGCATTTGGAAAAAATCACTGGATAGAACCAAGATAGCTGATTTTGTTCTGCAAGAGTTAATTCATGGAAATACCCTAGCATAACATCAATGAGATATACTATAGAAACAAAAGAAGTTCAATTTCAAGTAAGAAACTTAGCTTTTCTAAAAACATACCTATGTAACCTTTGCAATGTGAATCCTCCATAGCATCATAATACCGCAACTGATGTTTAATGGAATCAAGAACGAACCATCGTTGCTTCCATCCTTTAAGAAGAGCTCCCCTTTTATAGAGATATCCTTCATGAGTCCGATTTTCAGCAACATTGGATGAAAACTGATCATAGTATTGCTGGCTTGAAGTTTGTCTCGCGCTCCCCGAACTAACAGACCCATTGTCACCTCCACTACCCGACAAATTTTGCGTTACGGTATTGTCAGGAGCAGATTTGTATTTTGTGCAGTTTTTCGGTACTCCATCCATGCATTTTTCATGGCAGCTGTAGCCACAATCCATACATCTCATTCCTGTCTGAAAATTTGAGATATAAAAATTAAAATTTATGACACATAATGCAATATCAAACACAAGAATTAATTAACAGGGATTTTGAGATTTCACAGAAGTACCAACAAAAGCAGTACCAAACTCAATGAAAACACATGATCAATCAATAAAAATCGGTTCAAAACTATGATTTACTTCTTCTATCTAACATTTGATTTGGACTCAATTTAAAAGCACTTGTAAAATTCAAATTTTTGAGAATAAATTCTTTCTGCTATTATTTTTTGTAGTTTCATATATTTTACAAATAAAATTAGAAAATTACACATGTAAATCTAGAGTTCCAGGCCTTAACAGTACATGTCCAAAAACATAACTTTTCAATAGAGCCATTTGAAGTCTTCTAATTTGTTAATTTCTTACTATATCTACAATTGAATCGGTCATTTCAAAAACCTCATAAGTCACATTTTTCCCAAAATGCTTTTTTTGCAGAAAATGGTTCCTTAGAGGGAGATGCGTATTCTGGGTAAAAACCACATGAGTCAATTCAATCCTTCCTCTTCAAATAATAATAATACAGTTTATTTTCCAAAGTTTATAATAATAATTACAATATAAAGACATTGATTTTATAGTAATTACTATAAAATCAATGATAAAGATAACACCATAATACAAAATTATAAATAGGTAAATATGAATAGTTAATGTGATTGATATCCTTTGGAAAAATGACCAAGCTTCAGTCGTGTAAAAGATGTTAATTGCAAAAACAACATTAATCAATGACTTATGAGTAGGCTGACCATATTTCTATGTTGCAAAAACGGGACAAACGAGGGGGGGGGGTGAACGAACTACTTTATAGAAAATATTTGTGAACTTTATTTTAATGTAAATTATAATGCATATTTTTGTGTCGAACTTATTTTTGATAATAAATTTTCATCTTTCATTAATTATTTTCTTATAAAATTCTACGCAATCCATATTAGAGTTATTTTTAACAATCAATATAGATTTCATTGTTTCGACTCATTCGAGACTTCTCATTCGTCCAAATCATATTCATAGTTGAAAAAACATTGTTTTATGTCCTTGAAATCGAGGCTTTTGTCCGTCATTTCTCTGAATATTTTCACCCACCTGTCGGCTATCAAAACGTTTTCCGTGTTTCATTGTACATGTTCTTGAAATGAAAGTTTCATCAAAACTATTCTGAATATCGTTCCATTCAGGTACTTTTTCCAAGAAAACCAACTGAAATTTTTCTGTATTCCCCAAGCTATCCTTCTTGATATGTCGATTGATTAAAGTCACTATGCAATGAGGTTAGAAATACAGAGCTATCAAATACGCTATTTTAACCTAGTGGACGTTCGCTGAACTAACAAACGTAAACAGCAACGAATGCCGCCGATTTTACACGAACAGTTTGCCGAGTTTTGAAATGCACAGTTTATAATTTCTCAATATATTAGAAGAAAAACGGGACAAACGAACAAAAAAACGGGACGCCTAATTCAAACAAAAATAACGGGACTGTCCCGTTCAAAACGGGACGTATGGTCAGCCTACACATCAGCTATTTCTGAGGAGTTTAGAACAATATGGACTCGGAGGTGTAAATGTGAATGTGGACACTACTTTAGGGGTCGATCCTCGGACCTATGCTGTTCCTCATTTATATAAATGATTTATCATACATATCGAAACATACATATTTTGTATTTTCTGACGAGACCTCTTGGCTTCCAAATGGGAGCAAATCATGGAAATAAGCATCTAAATGAAGTGAAATGTTGAATCAACATATTTCATTATATGATATGCTCCCCACTTCAATAATTATACCCTTGGATACATTTAGCGTTTTGACCAACAAATACACTATTATCTCTAGAACTCTTTGATAGAAGCATTGAATGTATTCATCAAAATTATCGCTAGGAAAGAGCCACATAATAAATCAAAGAAAGTCGAGCTTTATTTTCACTCACAGACTAATTTTTATCGGCACAGCTTCACAAGTTTTTTGAATTATCGTATTTACACACATACAGATATCATAGTAAAAACAATGGAAGTAGCTTCAGGCACACTCAAAACGTGAAGACTCATCAAAATTTCCAAAACGAATTTTGAATGATCATTGTTTTTTCTATGTATACATATAAGATAAAGAAAAATTAGTGTTTCTACTAAGAAACATGAAATGTATTTTGCAAGATTCATATGAGTTCCTTGCGGTGGTTAAACAAGAGAGAGCACATTATTAGGGACTCCATCTAGTGCTCCCCTTCCATAGGCCTTGCTCTCCACATTCTGTACATTCCTCAAGGGTAGTTAATAATGAGATTGAACACAAGCTTACTACATATTAAGTATATGTAGGGGGTATTTCCAATTCCATTATCTCACATACATGACTTACCTATTTCGATCTCAACAGCAAGTCGATATTCACACAGATTGGTAGAACGACTTTTTACTTACCAACTTGTCTGTAAGCAGCAGCGCCCTTATTAAACCTGACATAATGGCAATATCTGGAAGTGTGTGTAGCGTGCAACGTCACCTCCACCATCGATTATAAGTAAACGTGGAAGTAGGAAATACATGAACATGTATTTTTTAAAAGATTTGAAGCTTTCGCAGCTACCGTTAATATTAGGTAGAGAGGTTTCAAGAATAGATCATATATAAGTTTCGTTCAATATTTCAAAGAACGATATCTAAGTGCGGAGATTATGTAACATTAAGGATCAGTCTTCTTGGTTTTACTTTCGAAGGTTACTTTACAATAGAACAAAGTGCTATACTGTCGCGCATACAACTGGGTAAGTACCCCTTACATGGGGTGAATTATGACAACGTACATTATAAAAAATAGATTTATTTTACACATACAATAAGAAACGAATATACAATAACAAGATCTGAAAACTACTTACCCTAACAAATATATGACCACGACAAAACACACGTTTATCTCCTTACTCGATACCGGACAACTAATTGTCACAACATCCGGAATGTAACTGACTTTAAAATTACCGACTACCTTTTTGGTAAACCATTCTACCGCCCGTCAGCATAAAGGATATTGTTGTAATTACACTTAGTTAGCGTCTAGCAAATTCGTGCAATTATCAGTATCGGTTGTCTATGCAGTTATTTTGACAACCGATACTTTGCACTCGTGACATTACTCCCCCGCTCAAAAAATGACTGACCCGAGTCATTCAGTGAGCCTATCAAAAAAAAGGAGGGAAAACAAGCAAAAAAAAAATAAATCGCGAATATCCTTCATGTACTATGAGAATATCCAAAAAAGAAATAAAGAGAGAAAAATGAATAAATAAATTTTGAAATATGAGAGATGAACATGCGTTTCTCGTAACTGATACTTGAAAATTAATTTAATATTATACAATTATTTGCAATCATCCATGGTAGGAAACTAAGAAATCATCCAATGACGCTCTGGAAATAAAGCTGGTCTATTAGCTTCATCACCAAAGAAGCCGACATAAACATGTGGAACGGAACCAGAAAGTTAATGGAATTGTATCGATAAGATTCAAGGTGGAGAAAGCTGAAAATAAAACTAAGAAACCCGAAGAACTAGACAAACTATAGACAATTGCTATCAAGATGAATCACCGAAGAAAATCAACAGCAGGGCCAATGGGGCAAACATGCTTCACGAAGAATTATTACGACTTTGGAATGGAAACAAATAAGAAGAAAATTCCACGCGCAATTATCCTACTTGGTGAATACTTCATGTACCTTCGCTCAAACAACAAAAAAAGAAGTATTTCGTAAACTGCCAAATTTGGAGCAAGTTATCACAACTGTTGAATTTTAAAGGAAATGAAACTACAATGGTCTAATGGCTATTCTAGGAAGGAATTGAACACATTGGTTATACTACAAAAAAGTGCCACAAACATTCACAAACCATATTGCCCTAGTACACACCAAGATTCCACTTCGCCAACATCGGCCACATTTACGCAAGAACCGCCAGGGTGATTATTTTAAAGGATTTTTTTATTGTTGTCATAAATCTCTATTATTGTACACTACCGTGGATGATTGCAAATTTTTCAATTTCAATTTAGTATAATATACATATTGTGAAAGGGCATGTTCATCTTTCCCATTGATTTTTTTTGTTTTGCTTGAATAATTTCAATCGTATAAAGAATATTTTAGTCGAAGTTTTGTTCGTTTTTTGTATTTTTTTTAATTGTTCGGTTAGTTTTTCACTAAATGACTTGGGTCAGTCATTTTTTTGGAAAAGTGTCGGTTAGCGGTTATTGCAAAATCGCGTAATTGACAATAGTAAATCAGACGCGCGGTCTGCAATTTATGAAATATCCTTTATGCTGACTTGAGATTGTACACCTTGAAGCTTCAATCAATTTTTAACGATCAGTATTGATTCAGATTCATTGCGTTCGGTTTGATTTGGTCCCGAAAGATGAGCAAGTTCGTATTGTTAATAAGTGTTTTAGGGTAAGTCAATAATTTAACATGTATTAGTTTAGTTCTTTTTTTCAATATATTTTATATTATTTTTTAATATAATTTATTGTGTTAATTCAAACCCCCCTATGGTACCTACCCAGTCGCAACCGTGACAATACCTTGTAATATTTCCAGTTGATTGGGTCCCAGAGATTGCTATTTCTGTTATCATTCGCTGGAAGCATAGTATTTTGTTTCCCTTCATATTGTAATGTTTTTTTTTCGTTCGGGAAACTTGAACTAATTTTTTGAAAACTGAAAATTATTTGATTACACTAGAATCATACTCCAAACACTTCATTTATGAGCACCTGTTCGAAAGCAAGGCTACTTCACCACTGTCCAGCCCGTAACAGCGCGCTCTATATCTTCCTCACAGCTGGCGCGACGTTACGGTGTCTCTAGAACATCTGTATCGGTAATCTATTCGTAGAAATCCATTCTCGCCTTCGGTATGAATAATTTAGCTCGATGTAAAAATATGTATTGAACCTACCTAACCTTCGTTTCTGGAAGAGTTGTCTTCATATTGAAGTTGTGGCTTATATAAACCGACGAATCTTCTTTCTCTCCTGTGAGTGGCCAGCCAGGGTTCTTGTAGACAAAGCTATGGATAGGTAGAAAGTTGGAAGATGCACTGGTACTCGCGAATGACGATGAAGCAAAAACTAAAAACTTGTGTACGTTTGTGTACTTTCTACCAAGTGTTTCAGGATTTTGAGCAAGCAAATAAAAAAATATATTGTAATTATTTCTTAGTTGCACGATGGTGGATGTCTTTTTTTTATGAGTTAGTGAAAGATGATCAATTGTTATATTTAACAATCATTTATTATATTACTTGAATATAAAATTGTAATTCCACTTAATCATATCATTCTAACTAAAAGTAATGACATATTTATTAGATTTGCAAGTGAACGTACTAGTGGCATCATCATACGCGTAGCTGTAAGCATCTGGGCAATTCTTCTTGAAATATGAGGCGGAATTCGAAGCCCAAGTATCTGGCTTGCAAGTTTGGGGCTGGTTATATGCTCCAGCACAACAATATTGATCTGTATGGTACTTTGAACAAGCACTATAACAAGCTACTGTGTATTTTGCATTTTGGCCTATCTTCTTCAAATCATTTGGACAATTTGGGTTGAGGTCCACGTTACAACTAACTGCCTTACAGGATCCTGTACCTCCCACTGGAGCAATCTGGAATTCAGACTTACAATCATTCATCTATTAGGAGAGAATACCCAAGATTTCAATTTTCTGATAATTATCAATAATGAAATCTGGTGTCAACATTTTTGGTCATCAGCTTTCTTACTGGACATCAGATATTATCTGAACAAAATGGCTGAGGTAAATTCAACAACCTGTAGATTATATGAAAGGGCCACAGAAATATATCAGCACATACTTTGTGATTGCATGGCAATAGCCAACAAAAAACTGACTCTAAAAAGTAGAAAGGCACTAAGATCTGCTGCGGTCAATGGTATGTCTTCTAGGAACCTTGCGGACCTTATAAGGGAAGCGGTTCTTCTGGAATTTGTTAGTAGCAGGGTCTTGCACAATGGATCACATCAGTTTGGAAGGTGAGACTTCAGCCAGGGAGGGTGCATCAGCACATTTCATGGGTCCGGAAACTAACTGCGGTACGTCCAAGACCCACTGGCTGATGACGGTGTTGAACAAAGAAAATAAAACTGAAATGTCCCTCTCGATCAACTGTCTAGATCAGAGGCAGGCGAAACTTTTTCCAACAGTACCGCCTTGTAGATCTTGAAAATTTATAAAAATGTGACCTCAGGCTGATACTAGCAACCATTCAAACAAAATGGGCAAGGCGGATTCAACCACTTGTAGATTATGTGAGCAAGCAACAGAAACGGCTCAGCAGATATTTCATGATTGTGAAGTATAAGTTACCAAAAGATAGACCCTAACAAACAGAAGGTCACTGATACCTGGTGTGGCCAAGGAAATGTCTTCCGCGAACCTGACAGACTTCACTCGCAATCTGTTTGTAGCAATACAATGTCTTCATTCAATTTGAGATGACATACCGATGCTCTGACGTTGAATCCATCCACAAGGGAGATGTCATAAAAATCTAGGCCCTCATGCCCCTTGAGGGTGATCTCCACTAGAGTTGCAGGTGGTTCTCCCCCAGCTCCGTTACATTCTAATTTGTTGCCACAGTCACCAGTATCGCAGTGGTTGTTCACACACCAAGTTCTTGCCCAAAACCGTCCGGCCCAGTTGCCATCAGAAGAAACCGTTTTCTGGAAAAATTCAAAATATCATCTTGTCTAGGTGAGCAAAATAAGCAAGAACTCATTTATAATTCTGGTCTATAAAACAAAATCAATTTCATCTTTATAAATATATCATAAAATCAACTTACGACTCCATTTTGGTCCAACTGGAAGCCACCATTACTAAGAACAGGTTTACCACCATTTCCCAGAATCCCAACCCAAATTGGGCCACCAAGTTTATTGTGGATCTCAAAATCCACAGCGGAACAACTAACAATCGCTACGAGTAGAACAGTTAAGGAAAACATTCTTGTTAATTTAAAATTTGAATAAACAAATACTTCCACTTATATAGACATGAAGTATGTTGTTCGGGACCTTGTGAACAAAGAAATTGCAATTTAAACGGGTATTGATAACAAAAGAATGTTGTTTATAAAGTCTAATGTGCTGATTTCCTCGCTTTTTCACCGAACCTCCAATTTTCTTTAAACAACGAAATAAATTAGCGCATTTATGGCATTTGTGTGAATATATTTAATATTATCTGTAAACAATTAGTCAATTTGCAACGACGGCGACGCAATAATACATTGATGATTCAGATTGTGATAAATTTGCGGCTTGCTCAAGTACCCTTGAAGCTCGTATCGGTCTAAATTATAGTTGGTAATAGTCTTGTTGAATTCCACTGTAAAATACGTTGTAGACAGATTGCAATATATCTACATAAATAACTCTCGCATAAGTTACTGAGATTTCCATGGAAAAATTTGTTGGGTTGACGCTGAAAGAATAGTTGGAAGAACTTGAAATGAAGACTGGAGCAACTTTGCTTGGTGTTTTAATAAATTCTCACAAAAGTTTGCATAATTACCATGATATGTATTAAATTTTATAACTGCGTCATGCTTTTCTCACCTTTTGCGACAGTTGCCATCGAGTGTGCCTGCAAGACATTGATCGGCCCAACAATACCCCCAAATATTTTATGCTGCTTTTTATTCAATCATTACATATTTTCAGTGGCATTTGATGTGTTCGCAATATCTTCATTCTATTCGTAGCATAGTTTCCGTCTTTTTCTTTTTACTTCTACTCCATTGCTTTGTCTATGAGGAAACTGTAAGACTTCAAAGTAAAGGAATAGACGCGTTCTACTGAGCATAATATTTCATTCCGAACTGTTGCATCGTGATAAAGTGCCCTAATGAGCAAAAGCACATCCTATGTACGTCAAATGTACGTAATATATCGGACGTAAGTACGTGAGTGTATATACTCTTACGTGGCAATTCCAGTGCACTTCCGTAAAATGTTCGTTTCTGACGTAATAACGACATAAACTGGAACTATCATGGACATAACCCGTTATATATTTATACAATGGATGTACATATGACTTACATGGAGAATACATAGGATATTTGTTTCTAATGTAATAAAGACATAAGTCGAACCAATTTTGGACATAACTCGATATATATTTATACAATGGATGAACATACGACGTACATGGGGCATAAATAGGACGTATATAGAGCATACATAGGGTATTTGTTTCTGATGTAATAACGACATAAATTGGACTTATTTTGGATACAATCCATTCCATGATTATACAATTAATGTACATGGATGTACATAGGACGTACATAGAATTTACAAATTGATGATTCCACAGTACAATCCGACTCTGATGAATCAATTCGTTTAATGAAAATGGTAATTCATCAACAGGACAGTTGAAATCTTTTGCAGAATGGAAAATATGACTTTGATATACAAAATGTAAAAATAATACTGTTTTTCCTTTAACGCCAAGCGTCCACCATGCATCTTGATATTTTATGTTTCACGAGGTTCAGCTAGCTGTCAATAATTTTGTCGATATCTGTAAAATAAAACTGGTATTTTTTCAAGCCCTCATCAACTCATTTTTTAATCCGCTTAAATTTTTCGCCAGTGTTCCAAAGAGAGAAAATTTCGTTGGTTGAAGAGGGGTGCCGCTCAAGTAGAATTAATAGAAGGCCAGAGTTGAGTATATCCTGGACGTGTTAAGGAGTACTAAAAGGTGCCATAACTCGATGCAGAGGGCGCTGCTCTCGCCCTCTCTGACATACTAGCATTAATTTACGATTTACTTACGAATTCATAAATTTTGTCGGGTTGATTTTAACCTGCTGCTTTACGGCTGGTAATGTGTAATAACCTTCCAGTAAATCTTGGGGTCACAAATTAACGATGTGCTGTATACTTTACGGCCGTACCTTTTTTTTTCAACAAGTCAAGACGCAAGTCTTTCATATTAGTCCAGTTACTTTAGGTTTAAAAAGGACCATCCTCGGAATCAAACGGATTAAGATGAAAATTTGTATAAACCTTCATTTTGACATTCTGAATGTAGCCTCAAAAATCATATATGGTCACATGTGCGCTTCCTTATTATTATACTCAAGGTCAACGATCACAAAACTCTGTTTCATCCAATTACTTTATCATTTATATGAGAAATGCAAATTACATTGAATACTATTTCATTTGTTCTCAAATGTATGAAATAGTATCGAACTATCATTTTGCGTAAAATTATGTTCAAAAATCGTTGTATAAATTGGGATTCGCGAATAACCTTGCGCTATGGGATGCATGCTATCTTGAAAACGGTTGAGTTTGGAAGAAAATGTTCTGGGGAAATCTCGATAGAGACGTTTTTATGTAGCGAAACTCACTATAGTTTAAATTATTTTTCAATTGCCAATATTACATGTTTTAAGCACTCCTGTGCTCATCTTCAATTGCTACAAATAAAATTTTTTTTGTATAGCAGTGTCAAACATCATCAATTGAAATTTTTGCACAAGTATTCTAACTTAACATTTAAAAAAGGATACTAGTATCCTTTTTAACATGTTAGGTTAGAACATGTGTAAAAATTTTTATTGTTAACGTTTCAAACTGTTATACAACGTGATTTTGAAATAGATGCGCAAATTTTCTGATCATATTAATGACATCAAAAAATGACGATTATCTTAATAAAATATTTTCACAACTCTCTTCATAACTGAGATAGAGCC
>JAUIMX010000968.1:0-10475 GCA_033557805.1 Phaenonotum sp. SLE1380 | reverse complement strand
GCTATACCTGCATTTGAGTCGGAAGCTAAGCAGGAAACTCTCTGCTTGGCGTCGTTCTGCGGTTTCCTGATAAGCATCCGATCCAAATGCAGGTATAGCTCTTGCAATACGGTCCAGTATTAACTGTTAGGGGTTCAATTGATTTCTTCCGGAGTGTACTTCTTCGCGGAACATATCGGCGGTACCCTCTCGTTCAAAATGTTCTTTACTACAAAGATGTTTGCATACGAGAAAGTGCATATAATCTATTCCAACAATAAAATTGTTCAATTACCCCTTCATGTACCGCCCAACAAGATAAGTATCAATACAAAAACCAACACATTGCAAAACTTGGAGATCTCCTTTAGCACTAGAAACATAGAATCGACGTTGAATGAACTTCCGTTGTTTCTTTTGCGGTCTGCCGCTCTCTCGAAACCGCATATCATTAAAAAATTGTATGTAGAACTGGCCATCGGATCCCGCACACTCACCAATTGTTGCGCTCGGTGGCACATCAAAAACTGTGGCACGCGCCAAGCCATTTTTCCCAAATAGACCGAATTTTAACCGTCCCGTCCGTCTTTAAATGTGTCGCGATAATCGAATCTCAAAATGACTCAATTGTCAATTTAAACGGTGAAATTTTCGTCCTTGATGTATCCTGTGGACACATCCGCTAATTGTTGCCAGTGCTGTGTAACTTTCCTTTGGTTTGTTTCATGTTTGCAGCTTACAAGAACTGGTCTTAGACCAGAATGTGTTAAGTGTTCTACCCACCACCCTATGGGATCTAAGGTTTTTGAAAATTCTCAAAGTCGCCCACAATCGATTGGCCCTACCACCTGACAAATTTGCAGATATGAGAGCACTAGTTCTCAATGTAAGTACCAATTTATGCCTAGAAAATAAAGAATATGACCTAAAAACACCAAATTTGGTAAAAGAATCAAATAAGTGAGCACATGATGAAAATGTTTTGTAATGTTGCAATAATTGTATAATGGGAGTAAAATTTCACCTACTCGATCCAATTTGTTCTAGATGCTTTAGAAGCTTCTAGAAATATTTGGAAAGGTTAGTACGTAATATCTATTAAGATTTTAAAAGTAGATATGGTTCTATATTTGTTAGTCTCTATTAGCGACTTTTATTTGGAAAAATTGAATAACCAAACAAAATTATGATTTGCTTGTTATTAGTGGAGTTTTTCTACATTATCTCACTAGTAGAACATCAATTTTGGTCAGACTCATTATTGCAATTATTAAACTTTAGCCTTTCCATAGAATTAGCGTTGATAAATCGTTATAACTACTAAGTGAATATAAAAAAATTAGGTAAAATCATTTCAGAATTACCCCAAATATACTCATCATCAATTGACGCTGTTGATTATCCTACAACTCTCCTTTATGTATTCTAATATAATGAAACCAAAATAAAATCATTCTATTTTTCATTATTGCTGACATGTACAGTTGTCAGATTGACCGCCAATGTAACTCTAATGTATGGCAAAATTACAAAAACAAAAATAATAAGGCTCTTCGTCTGTCTACGCTGATCGGAAAGACGAAGCACCTGAGGATGAACCGTGATACGGTTCAAAACATGTAGTGCAGAACAACAATAATGAAAAATACAACGAGTTTGTGGTGGTTTCATTATAACAGGATTATTGTCAATTACCGATGTTTTATCCACTATTACAAGGGATATTTCCAGACGCAAAAATTATAAAATTAGTTCTCATTGATGAAAACAAGATAGCTGCGTTGGGGTATTTTCGCGAACTGAACTCCTGTAGAACAAGGACAGTCTTCTTGGTTATACCTTGGAAGCAAGCTCATAGTATATTATTTGTACTTTGCAAATGCCCCTTGTAATAGTGGATGAAACGTCGGCAATTGACAATGCCTATACACATAGTATTCCTGAAATTCCTTCACCTTACATTGACGATAGCCGAGAGCGGTTTAAATCTTACATGAATATTAAAAATGACCTAAAATGTAAATCTATCTTACCTGTAATTGATCGGTGTCCTATGGATAAATACAAATGAGTTAAAGGTATGCTATGTACTAACGGATGCGAATTACTTGATCGCAGACTCATGTCGATGCTATTATTATTGAACGTTAGGGAAAATTTTTTGCTGGAAGATTTTCTTTATTACAAGGTGGAATTTGTCCCACCTTGTAATAATGAAAATCTTCCAACAAAAAACTTTCCCTGACGTCAAATAATAATAGCATCAACATGAGTCTACGACCAAGTAATTCGCCGCAAGTGGTACGTACAGCGTGTCCCAAGAGGTACGATGTGGATGGACTGGAAATTTTTTCATTTGAGTTTGATACAGTAAGACCAAGCTCCTGCTTGTTGTGGATGAAACGATAAGAATATTGTCACTTTTTGAAAATTCGGTTGGCCTTGATTGTGAAGCTATAACTAGTTTCTTTTCAGGTAATGTACTGTTTTTATTCATTATAAACCAAAATGTCACAAAAGTTGTTCAAGATGCGAAATCATAGCACCACTCAAAATTTTAAAAAGATAACACAGTATGATTAAACCGTCATTTTTCAGATGAAACGAAGAATATTGCATGTATTTACACACAAACAAACGCAATAATGATATTGATATATGTATAATATGTAGCATTATGACAACATTTGTTTTGTTTAATCTGAAAAATTACAAATTTATGTCGGATTAAATTGGTCCTGGACAGTCAAACAAGTTTCGATGTGTTTCAAGTTATTACAACTTGTTTCAGTGTCCAAAGGACTAATTACCAAGGGAAGTCCTCAAGCATTTTTTTTTCTTTTTGAAAAATTACGATTTGATCAAAATATACAAATCATAGTGCCATGCTCTTTTTTTTGGCTTTTTCGGAATCTCAGTCTATTTAGCATACAAATACAAATATCCATGGTGCATCAGCCCTCTTATTGCAATATTTCCAATTAAAAAGTGCCAGTGTCCCCCGTGGGATTCGAACCCACGACCTTCGGATTACAAAGCACAACGCCTTATGCATGTAGCCACGAAGGCTCCCAGTGCCATACTCTCAACAGGAATAACTTTTCTTTGTAACAATTTGACGTATGATAAAGACGAAAAGTTCGTTACCGGTAAAGAATATTATTTTTGCTTGGGCGACAAGGACAGTTTGCTATTCAAACAGTAGATAGTTCTTAGAGTTTGCACCAAGCAAAATCTCACATTACCTACTATATTTGCAGTTATATCTGTTAAATAAACCACTTTCCGAATATTCTCAATTCAAAACTCCTTTCAAAACTATGAGTGAAATTGATGATATTTTTTTTCGACCTACATCTACTCTTAGTTATAATTAATTCAAATCAAAAAGGCGAATGCAACAAAAACAGATAGGATCTATTTTTCAGGTATTTGTTATTCATATCAATTGATGCTTTGATATTTCATCTATTCATAAAGAAAGTAATAATAAGATAATCTAATATACCTATCATCACGAAAACACACCGCAAAAAAATGGTGGGCTTTATAAAAAATGTGACACTAAATTTTGATCAAAGTTAGTTTGGGAAGGGTATGCGATCTCGAGTATTGATAACTCTCAGTGCTCTGAAAATTATCGAATAAATCACACCACTAGGGAAGCAGGGAGGAAATGTTCTGGAACAAGTTACTGTATTGGTATAATATCATCGTTGTGATCATTTTTGCCATACTCTCCCTCAACTTCATTATTTGGAGTTTTGATAAAAAAAAAATAAGATCAAAAAAATATTAATTGGTTCACTATTAATCTATACTGACGTACATTTTGTTTACTACTGAAACATTCTGCAGGAATAGTATTTTTTTTTGCTTTCTTAAATTCAAGAGAAATGAAAGTTTTTCCAATCATTTTAATTCACATTATTTTTACATTTTATTAATGTCAATAATGTAGCGTTCAACTTTATTTTTGAAAACGTTGATACCTACTGTAAATTTTGGTTTCTTTTTTCTTTTGCATTCAACCATCATCTATTATTTGATATCCCACTGGATTAGACCAGCAGAATTCAAAATTGATAATAACATGTCAACGCCAAAAGTCCTATTTAATAAAACCATTTCAGCTCAAAAATTTGCTGCAAGACCAGTTCGTGGAATCTTCAGAATTCTGAATTAGAATTGAGAATAAATTTTGTTTCTATAAATGAAGGAAATTGATACATAAGATTTTCAAATATGACATTTTAAAGATGATGTAATAAAACTCCAAAACTATATACTTAAAAATAAGTGAATAAGTGAGAAAAATAAAAATGGACGTTGTTGAAACTATGCGTTTACATTAATAAAAAAAAATAGAAAATGTGTTGGATAATTTGTGTACCATTTTCAATAATGGGCTAAGAGAATGGAAAATTACTTAATTTTTTTAAATTTTTAATGAAGAAACATTCAGGATAGATGCCCTCATTTTCCCAATCTTACATTACACAAATATATTTAAATCTTTTATTCAAATAAAAACTCATTTTAACGAACAAACACCAACGTTTTGAGCATATCCGGTTCAAGATTAAAATATTTAAGTAGATAAATAACGATTATGCTTATTCTCGCACTTTAGTTTTTGCTAAATTTCAACATATCCTGTAAATGAAACAAAAATAATTTATATTTGTTTAAATTAATTCACCCATCCTCAAATGGATTTAAATGTATATGTGATTTGTGCAACTAAAACACAAAATATTAATCAGGCGGATGAAAATTATTCTGTTCGTAAATTTAAATAACACCAATATTAATAAAAATTCAAGTCTACTCATTCCAAAAGCACTCGTCTTTAATAACAATATTATATAAGAATTCTAATTTGAATTAATAAAAAATAGTGCGGTCATTGACCTACATACCCTCATTACAACTTTATTCAAATCTGATAAATTAAAAATGTAAATTGGTGAAAAAAAAACACTAATAAAATTTTGAGAATCAAGTTGGTTTCGTATTTAGTTCTACAATCTAAATCAAAGTTCAGCCAAAACAGGAAAAGTGCAATTATATTAATTTTCAAAAGTACAACTCAAAAATTAAATACCTATAAATCATTTATAAACATCCCAACTATAGTTTAAAGAGTCGATAGCATCTTGTATCTGCTAAAACGAAAATTAATTCAGCTGTAATTTGTTGAAGGTGAATATTATAAATTTTAGCAAGAGATAAGCTGCCCTTGTTGGGAATTGTTGATTTTGGGCGGATACCAAAGCGTGAAGTTAGTATTATTCGTATAGCTGAGTGTTAAAGTGAATGTGATTTTTAAAATGGGTAGAATCTACAATTTCATCGATTACTGGAAAGTAAGTTTTTTTCAATAATATGCAATTTTATTGATCAATATATTCATTAAACAAAGACGATGCACGTGAGGTTAAATTGTCTGTAAAATGTATATTACTAGGTGTTGTAACGTTTCATGTGTAATATCACTCACCAACTGTTCATATTAAATAAAATTTCCATTCTCTAGTGTGCGTAATTTTTTACTCAAGCATAAAAAAGTAAGAGTTGAAAATGCGTGCAAGTTATTATTGTGTAGAATGTAATGAAAAATTGAGGCAGTTCGCACAATATTTAATTATAAAATTTGTTACGCACATAATATTGTAGGTGATGTTGATATAATATCGGTTGTACATCATCAAACTCGATAAAAATGATGAAGTAATAATGAAGATGATGCTAATTTTAGAACAGAGCTCACTTTGCTCGATGTTGTGGAACTGGCGAAGCTTCTTATATCTTTGCAGTTTAAAATTTTCGAGAGTAGTTACCTAAGGTTTCTCATGTGGGTTGATTTTTCACAAAATTTGCTGATAAAAATTGAAAAAACGAAAGGAAGTATACGAAATCAATCAAGAAAGTGCCACAACCATACTGGCTATAGATGTTGTAGAAGCTAATCCAAAATTATTTTCACGAGGAAGTTCTGCACAGTTAGTAAATTAGCAAATCACATTCACAATTGATTCTTGAAGAAAACCAGTTTGGACCTTATAAACCGATATTTGTTCATGAATCAAGAAAGAATGATGCTGTTGTGCGTTTAGAATATTGGTAATGGTTAGGAGAAATCTGTTTGCGAATTAAAATTTCTGAAAAAAACAGTAATTTTCGAAGAACAAGACCAATCTTCCTAGTTTCACCTCTGAAGTAAACAAGAATACATCAAGCATTATGTACTGCAAACTGATCTTCGAAGAAGACTGCTTCTGCTCACAAGAGGAAGGAGAAGATGCCCGAGAACAGCCATCTTTCTCTTGCCATGTGATATAAATTTTCCCATCCAATAGCATAGAAATAATTTCAACTAATAAGGTATCAATATACACTGAGTTTGAATAGATTAGATGAGATGTAGAGAAATAAACCGGCATTTGAATAATACTGTGAAATCATTCAAATATATTTTCTTCAATTCTTCATCACAACCTTTCCTGCGATTCCATCAGAATGCTTGATGAAACAACTCTTATGTTTCAGCACACTCAAAATTAAGATGTTGAGTTAGGTTCAGTAAAAAATTATTGATATCAATAGTACAACTTTACCAATTTCTACCTAAACTCTTGCAGGAGAATGATATTAAGCCGGATAACAACTCTTCAAAAACCAACATACTGACAAATTTAAATCTGAGAGGAAACCGTTTAAAAGGCAGCATAATTTTGGGCAATTATGGAGTAAGTTTTATAATTGCTATTAGCTATACAGTTTAAAATTGCTAATCACGTTTTTTTTTCGGTTTCAGAATTTAACGGAATTAGATGTTAGCGAAAACAACATCGAAAGCCTGGATCTGAGTGCTGTTGAACAACTACAACTGCTACAATGTTCCAGAAACTGCATCACTCATTTGATTATTTATGGCAAGAATTTGACATCGCTTATTGCTGGCAATAACAGTAAGAATTGCTCACTAATAATGCTTGTTAAATAATTTACGTCTGTCTAATTATGTAAAGAAAATGTTGTTCAACTTATTTAGAGTAGAACATTACAAAATTCCTTGATATTGCTTAACAGAAAATTAATAGATCCAAATTAAAATTATAACGTGAAGTTTTATCAGATTCCTGTTATGTCGTGATAATAATACGTTTCTATTAATAAGGCTTGAAATTTTATACATATGTAGTAAATTTAAATTAAAATTATTTAACGTCAATAATATCTTGCAGATGCATTTTTGAGAAAAATATCTTAGGGCCAAGAGATTCACCTCCTAATAAATTTATTTAGCTGATAAATTGCTATGACAACCTTTACAGCTCTTATGTGTTGTCATAGCAATTTATTAGCATAATAAGTTTATTAGGAGGTGAATATCTTGGCCCTAAGTCAAATGAATAAGTAACAGCCTGATTTTAAACTTTATTGTTGACATTATGATGAAAAAGAGCAAGAAGTATTTGTCCTTCAAAATTGTAATGTACACTCCGGAAAAAAATAATAGAACCCCTGACAGCGGATAGTGAGCCTTTTTCCAAGAGCTTATACCTGGCTTGGGTAGAGAGCTTACCAGGAAATCATCGTAGCTTGACTTCGTTTTGCGGTTACAAATTAGACCCCCGTCTTGGCCTTTGAATAGTGGCCTGGGCCAGATGTATCCGATTTTACCAGCAAAATCTATTTTTTATGAGATGCCGCAAAGATACAAAAAATTGAAGGGAAGTGATTTCTCGAGAAGAGAAATATTTGCATTCAATAATGAGTAGGCGCATTCAACTGCGACACCAAAACACTGACTATTTAAAAATAATTTATGGGATGCTAGTTGTATTCGATCAGTGAATATAATTATTAATCAATGATTCGATTCAAATGGTCGTTTTTTGTTTTCAACAAATCAATTGTTGTATTCTCTTTTGTTTTGGTGCGAATTAAGGAGATATCACAAATCACCTGAATTGAAATAGAAAAAGTATAATCATATGTAAGCTTAGAAGTTCTATTATTTTTTCCCGGACTGTACATATAATCCTACATTCTGAATATGATCTACCAGCTTATTGGTGGATCATCATAAGTAACACTCTAATTTTTTTTTTTTGAACTTCATTTAAACAATATTTTTGGAAACCATTCGTAATACTGTCCTACAATTCGGTCAATAGGACTGTTTAGTCTTACAACTCAAATATGTCAATTCTGCTGTTGATACTGTATTCATTAAGAACTGTAGGACAAAGACACCAAGTGATAGAGAAATCTATGCAATAAATGTAAAATCAATTGTCCTACAAAATATTGATACGCAAAGCTTGTCCTACGAATTAAAAAAAATTATTTCCACCGGTTGTCCGGAAATTAGGCTCCCACATAACAATCACGGATTTCTGAGACCAAAATAAGTCAAATTGACAGAATAAACTTTCGTGCTAAATTGCATAATTTAGCCTTTGAGGGCTTTGAAATTCTTGTAAAATTACTGCCGATTAATTATTATGTAATAATAACAAATACTACAGCATACATTCAGAAATTGAAGTTTGCAGAGCATCTTAATTGGAAAAGTCTGTAGTAGTTCTTTTTGAATTGATATGTGTTCTATAAACCTAAACCATAGCCTAAACTAACACTTCAAATTCTGCTGAATTCAGGCCAAAAAAATAAAAGTTGATTAATTGATATTGATCATGGGTTTTAAGATTGAATTTGAAAAAACTTCAGGTATTGACGTTTTGACAAATGGTTTATTGTATTTTTATTGTCTTACAAAAAATAGCACACAAAGCAAAATCAGATATTATTCTTCCCATTTTGTTACTAAATTGAATATGAGTGATAATTTCCGACATTTTTCTAATGTCAGAAAAAATCTCTCATTTTTTGGATCCATATAAGACCAAAGTATCACACAAGAATATAAATAGCTTGAAATATCTATATACAAAATTAAAATCCAAAATTAAGAAAGAAAACAACATACATACAATTTATTGCGTTCCATGTAATGAATGTATGACGTGACAAACAATGAATGATTGTGGGGTATCTTCAAATTAATATTTTTTTTGTTGATACTCTTGAAATTCCTGTTGGTTAATCCCTTAGTCATATAGAGCCGCGATCGGGCTAGATACCTGAAGATTTGGTCAACTTGAAGCAATGACCGTTGCATGACAATGACAATGACAATTCTAGAAATAATATTAAACCCAAGAAGAACGATCATCAATTAATGATCAATTAATGATCACTTGTTACTTATGTTGATCAGACCAAAAGAAGTCTTAAAACTAGAACTGACGAACATAAAGCCAGCATTTTTGAAAATAGTGATGAACAAACAGCGCTAGTTAGGCACGGTTGGGATACTGGACATTGGTTTGGCTTTGCCAAAATTCCAAACTTTTAGACGTTGGACCAAAACATAGAAATATTTAAAAAGACATTAACACAATAAACGACAGAAGAGACATTGAAAATTTGAGTCAAATAAATAAAATAATAAAAAACATCAGTGGCAATTAGATCTGTTTTGATAAAGTTAAATATTAGAGCGAAAATATGTCTGGTGAAGGGATAAAGTTCTCTGGCAGGTTCCTTCGTGCAACAACTGTCACTAGCTTCGTTGACCACAGAAAGGAACCTAAACTACAGTGAATCTTCGATTTGGCGGATCAATTTGTCCGTAAAATCGAAAGTTCGTTAAATCCGGAAAATGCGTAGAACGGAAAAACTAAGAAAATTTCATGAAGAAAACAAATATTTGAGAGAAAGAGATTTACCACTTTAGAACAGCTACATCTAAACCAGAATCTTTTCCCTTTTTTCATATGTTGTTTGGTTACACTTCACATGCACCAAATGTCACTTTGCAGTGTAAATTTTTGAAGTTTCTGCTTTGATTTTCGTATATCCGATATTGTTTGTTTTTTAAGTCTGTATACAATACGAAATTGCGATACAGAAGCGCCCGACTCCAGTTTTTTTAATAACTCTAATTTACGAACGACGCTCAAATGCGTTCGCTGCAGATAAAAGAAAAAATATTCCAACAAATGGGGTTTTAGAATTAGCAGATCTGGGTAATAGACTCTGGAATTTGCAACATCTACAATACATCCTGGTAAAATAATAGAAAAACACGGTTACTGTTCAAACTTAGGCTCGAAAAATTAAGCGAAAATTTCTATAGAAATAGTAAATTTGGGTCCATTTGTCATTTGCCGATGTTTGGCCCACAATTGCTTTATACACTTTCGAAGCACAATTTAGCAAGCAAGCTTACACTTATACTAATTAAATTCATTGAAATTTTGAAGTTAAAGATTTCACATCTTTAAATTTTAGTAAAATTGTAGTATTGAATGGAATTCAACATGTAATTAAACATTTAAAAATTTAAAAAGTCTTATGGGGTTTTTATTAACTTGAAGTTTTTAATGCAGGCTATTAATTTCGATTTCTATATTTTCTTT
>JAUIMX010000967.1:0-10480 GCA_033557805.1 Phaenonotum sp. SLE1380 | reverse complement strand
AATAGATAGGACACTACCTTAACGGCAAGTGTTGTCACGGTTATTGTGCCATCTATTGGATTGTAGGGGCGAAAAAAAGGTTTGAAACTAAACTCAATAATGGTGGTTGTGGTCCTCACTACTATAATATTCAGATTTTAAGAGATTTATAGTCTTGTTCCATCAGGAACTGGTCTCAGCTTCCAAATAATTATGATTACTCAGTTAGTTGGAAACAGTTTCTAGCAGCCTGATGCAACAAGCTAAATCAGATATTCATTTCATCCAAAGTTCAGATCTTCCAAATTCTTTTTTTGGGCTAGAAAACCTATGTTTGGTTGCAGTCGAGTTTTCACAACCAGAAATAAAACATTTTACGTGGAACATATTTATATTATACGAAGTACACTCTGAACGAAAACTATAAATACTATCAGCGAATACTGAATAAGAACTAAGATAATTTCACAAACGTAAGGCAGAAGCAAAACGCGCGCGTTTGGCAACTGATAAACAAAATTCATGGTAACCACGGTAATCTCGCCGGAAATTACTTCCGAGCTTCTCCTTCTTTTAAGAATTCATAATTATTTTTTTAAATAGCGCCTCTTACGGATTGAAGGGGTACTAAACCCCTCCACAATTTTGATAAGCCATGCTATAACCGTTTTATCTATTATCCAATTAAAATTATCAAATAAGCTATTTTGTGTCAAAATAACCCAAATAGGCAATAATCTAACTCTTCTTATTGTTTTTAAAATGCTTCTTTGTATAACTTGAAACTTTCTTGTATTCTTCGTTATTAACACACATCGTGTGAGGATTCACTGCAAAGCAAATTCAATGAGGAATACATTGATACTAGAATTATATTCGTCAGCAGTGACTATAACAAAGTAAAGTAAATAATAATTAATAGAAAGTAAATAATGGAAGCGACAAATGTGCAGGTAAACCTCCAACTCGACATGGGGTTCGAACGTTTGCACACATTTTCTTCACGGTGCATTCAAAAAGGTAATTCGTATTAGTTGGAATAATTTCTTGTCCGATAGATAATATATTAGAACAATCTGAATTCGTGGGATTTTCGAGGCATATTTTAATCAATTATTTTCGTAAATATTGTTCGGCTATGTCACACACCGCAACAGTGGAAAATTCCGAAAAATTAGGTCTAATTCGTATTGTATCCACACAGGATGAATTTTACTCAAACAAAGTTGGATTATCTCGTAATAACTGTTTACCAAATTTAATTCTCTACATTTGTCATTGAGGGTGCCCTATACATAAAACCGTAAGTATCTAATTTATTTATTAAAGAAAATAATAGGTGTGGAAGTAATTCAGACTCCGTGGACAGCAATTCAGTTATATCTAAGGGGTTATAGACAATAAAAGAACGGAGTTTATAGTAAACCCTCATTCTTTCTTAATATTTCGCTAAATGTTTTAGTATCATCAGGAACTGAACCACATTCAGCTGCTGTTAATGGTAAAATATTTAGCGAAATATTGATAATGAATAAAGGTTTACTATTCACTCTGTTCTTTTATTGGCCTATAACCCCTTTAATATAAGTGAATTATTGAAAATACGAATAATACGTTGAACTTTTATAATATATTTGCAATGAGGTTTCACATTTTCACAAAACTTCTCAAGTTCCTGTTGATGCTAAAACATTCAGCGAAATATTGAGAATGAAAATCCTTCACCCATCGCTGGTCAACGAGAGAATATAAACGCCTACTTTTCCAGAAATCGTGGATTGACACCCGTTGAAAAGCTCTGCCCATTAATTTGTTAGGCACCAAGTAATGCGATTCCGAGTTTACCTTGTTTCCTTATGCCATGATTATTTCTATGATTGTGGGTTTTGTCTCTTCTGTTGATTTAATATAATGAAACTCTCTTTTGACGTTCCGACGAATGTTTATCGTCTTTTTCAAAAATTTCCATTAAAGATTTTGTGGTCATCAAATCTCAACGTTTGAACTAATTAACGCCTTCCCAATAAAATAATCTTACATTGGCGTTGGTAAAATTTCAATAACTTCGGTCTTTTAGACTTTCACGAGTTGTTGTGGACACGACTCCTTCAACGAACAAAATGAAACGATAAAATCTAACATGTGTAAGGACTATGTTATTCATAGTTGTCAACAAATACGAGTTCGTAGAATATTTTTTGCAACATCAAAGCTGTGATTCTTTGTGAAAAGAAAAGTACGTTTTCCATGGAAAAGGGATTCATACATTTGGGAATTGTATCCCAAGATTGCGTTATCGTTTTGTTTTTGTATCTGGAACAGACAAAAGTATTCCAGAAATTAACCCACCCTGTACAGTTAAGAACGTAAAGTTTTCCGGAAGTAACAGAATGATGCAAAAGCAGAATTGGCACAAAAAGAGAAATGAGTTTCCATATGTTCCTTAAATGCCAAAAGTTTTAGTTTTGTATCTCTTTGCAGAACTCGAACATTTCATATAACAGAGGACCGTTTGCATAATGCGGTTCATAGAAGGCGCTTCATTTAAAAGTCCACGCTTTTATGTTTCTGTAGTTAGATTTAAATAATTACGTTTGTTCCTGAATAAGATTATGCAATGCACGGACAGATTTGCTTTGTACTTTGGCTCTTCGCAAGACCTGGTCTTTATTCAATTACAAAATATTCTTGATTTCTTTTTGAATTACTCTCGTGGACAATGAATTTGATATATGTAAAAGCAACTCAATGGATCTGGAGAAATTTAATTTCTAAACCTAAATGAATGAGACCAGTCGCACAGTTGGTGGTATTACTGAATATTGTTTTGTATAACAAAATTAAAATAAAAAATCTTCATAAACTTCCTCTATCAGGTTACTGGTTTCGCATTTATCACTTCCTGCCATTGCATGAAAATTAAAATAAACTAAATTCTGGAACTTGTTTTTTGAAAAAGTTTTATTCACGCTGACAAGAAGTATAATAGTTTGAAATTTCAATGTTAAAAAGAGATGAATTGATTATAAAAATGGTTAATGGATAATATGTAAAACCTTTTGAAATTTGTACATTAAGATAATATAAATTGAATATGTATAACAGTTTAGAACAATGGCCATATACGTTCGCTATCCTACAGTTCTACTCCTATTGAGGCAAATACTTTCTGATGAAGTTTTCCTCCAACAGGATTCCAACCCGCGCCTAAAGATACCGTAGTAGATAGCATTTTTTGTACAGTAGTTTTCAAAATATATTCAAGAAATTTTTATGGCTTTTTCGAAGGGAAAACTGTACATTGATTTTTTCTGGAGAAAATTTATTTTTCTTAATACAAATTTGGACAGTAGAGAGTAGGTGGTTTTTAATTTTTGGGAACAAACCCATTAAGCCAAGAAGATGGTTAATGTCGGAGACTTTTCAAATGTATGAAATAATTTGAAAACAACCATTGTTATAATTAACGTTTTAGCATAATTTCACAAGTAATACAAATTTTCAATAATCTAACATAGAAGAGTTCTTCAGAAGAATGAAGTTGGGTCGTGGTACAGAATCAACGAATTACGTTGTTTAAATTCAAATCTATTTAATAGTTTCTGAAAAAACGGTCATAATATGTTAACTCAACTTTCAATTGAGTAAATCACTTTGTTTATAGCAATTGAAAGAAGTAGTCAAAAAATATCAAAACTCGAAAAATGACTGCTCTTTAAGTCTTTATTTATGTTGAAGACTTTCTTGGCTTCAAATTATGTAAATCTACATATACATTCCTAAATATCAAACTGTTTTTTCAGATGTAAATAGATTTGATAAATTTATGAAATGGGGAATAAATTTAAAATTTCAAGAAACAAATATTTTCATCAATTTACTGCGTGTATTAAAATTGGCTTGATGAAATCATTTTATGTTCAGGTATTTTGATGAATATGTCCGATAAGTATAATATCTTGATGTACTGCTACCTTTTGTGATATTCCTTATTTCAAGAAAAATCGAATAGCATCACATCAGGTTATTCTAAGTATGATTTATTTGCTACTTCCAACAAATTTTATACTTATAATTAATTTTATACTATAACATATTCTTTATTCTCTGAAAAATTTTGTCGATGCAAGTAAAATACGTATTACAAACATGAATTTGGATACAATCAATCTGTTTCGTAAATTGTAATTCTTATCAATAATCAACATATTCACTTTGAAATGTGATTGTCAAGTTTAATGTCAAAATTAGAGCTAAACAATTACCTAGTAGTAATGGTGACAGCAGGAACAAAACAGAAAGTCCTTTAAAAACTGAAATTGAAGAAGATATCAAGTTGAAAACCATCATTTGGTCGTGTTGTTTTATAGCTTTATATTGTACGCCTCCGTATCGAGCAATCCATTTTTGACAAATTGTTCAAGTTTTCGAGTTCTTTTAACACAATCATTTACAGTACATTAAACTCTAGAAGGTTGTATCAGCGAATTTCGCCACAATCACTCACAAAATTTAAAAAGACTCAGCAGACGCGGATGATTTTCCATTAAAATTGACTTGAGAGCTTTGTTTTTAATAAGTTTTCAATAACTTTAGCGTGAGTTTGTGGGTTGGGTAGCGCGCACCACGTCCTAATCCAAACATTAGCTTAAAAATGTTGTAAATCTCTCCTGAAGTTGTGAGATTATTCGGAGGCCGTTTGGAAGTTGACGGAAAGTTCACCGCAAAGGTCAGCGTGCGGACCGTAGGATGCTATCCGTGAATACTGGTCCCACCACACGGGAGTTAGGGCAAAGTGGGCGTGACACTCTCTGCGTGAGTGCCAGAGATCGACGCGATCTGAAAAGGAGAGAGGTCCTGTTGGGTTCGTGTCCCGGCTGTGACTGTGGCATCCTTGGAGTCTTGCCGGGACAGCCGAGCGCAAGCTCCTCAATGCAACGTACGCTTGCTTCAATGTTCCAGACACGATAATAAATTTATAAAGAGAATATTTACATTCCTGTTTTTGGGTATATAACCGACTATTTCGCCCTGGCTATCACCAGGGTGATTTCCAGATGGAAAATGGGAATTATATAATTTCGTTTCGGAGCTTGGTTACGCTTCCCCTGTTCTGGGATATGGTCGTAGTGTTGTGTTCACTTTGTTCTAATATTAGTATTAGAGTTTGTAAAGTTTCGATGTAGCTCTCAATATAGAGTTTAATATGGTGTGCAACTACTCCCGAATGAACTCCTTTCAAAATTAGGTTTTAACTTGCTTATTTGAATATCTTTACTTTTTCTCCTTTTATTACTTAATTTTCTGCTCGACACGTTTCGTGATTCTCATTTTTATACATTTTTACCCTCAACCATATTGACCTAATTTCGTAAACGTATTAAGGGTGAGTGTTCCTTATTTCAACATTGGCCATCATCACATTTTGATTATACTTGCACCATCTTATTATAACTATTATTAATGCAGCGTGTACCGAAAAATCACACTCTCGCAGTGAAATCATAGATAGTTAGGGACGAAATAGGAGAAATCAACCGAATGAACTTCTGCAAAATTGCACGTTCATGCTGACGGTTATCCGAAATTTGTTATTTTGGTATTATTATAGCTGTAGCATGTCACATCACCTCATACCGCAACCAAATACAATCGTTTTGAATAACATTTGCTAATCTCAATCAGAGTGAACAAAACTGTAACCCAATGAGGCAAAGTATTTCTTCAACAATTTTTCATTTTGTTCGGGAGGTATTAGTTCCGCCCTCAGGTATCTTCAGTTTCATAGTCGTAATAGCGTAAAATTTTTGATGTGCTCATAGCTGTTATGTCTCGTGTCTCCTCTGAAAAAAATACGTTTCTCCATAGTGAAAAGTAGTCTGGGAACTCATGGACCTCGAATTAGCCGTATGTTGTTTGGTTTCTACTAGATAAATTAACCAAATACCGATCTTTTCGATCTCCTATAACTCTACTAGGACCACTTTTTTGTCGTTAATTCCAATACACAACAAATATGTTCACATCACAAATTTTAAGCTATTATAACCATACCGACTCCGAGTCTGAAGATGCCTAAGGGCGAAACTCTTTCTCCAAACACTATACAAAGTTGTTAAGGAAGTACTTCATTGAATTTACAAACAGTAATTGAAGACAAATCTGTGTATAATAGATTAAAATATCTTGTCTAATCGAAGTTTTCTGGAACCATTTTTCGAAGAGGTTTCCCAATGAATAATTATTTCTGGATTCAGAACAAATATTGATATCATGATGGGGTGGTTTCCACCTTTCTCAAACATATTTCCTATAAAACCCAAAATTGTTGATTTTCATCGAATTTTATACCGATGTATAATTGTTTGGCCGCATTGATTAAAAATGTTGACAGTTTTCGCTTTTTATTATCCCAGTACAAAATTTCAACTTATCGAAGACGTTCCAAGAACAATTGGAATACACCAATGTACTGAATTTAGTAAAAGTCCATCGAAGTATTTCCTAATAACTAAACGTGTCCTAAATTAGTTGAAAAATGGAAAAAGTCCTTATTTTTCAGTGTAGAGAAAAATTTAATTGTGGTGTTATCTACTGGCCGGTTGTGGGATCACTACCAAAGACGAAATGTAGCACATCGATACAGGACGATACCATAATCGATATCACCACTGGCTGCTCTAAAATAGCCATATATATTTTTTTTAAATAATTTCTATACAGTTTGTAACAATAGTACGTGAGTTGCCTCTACCGTCGATATTGATTATAGAAAGAAATATTTCCTACAAAAATTATTTGTATGAATTAAAGTACAACTGAAAATTAGTTAATCATATACATCAGGGTTTCCTTGCGTATCAAAATTTTTCCGAAGGTTGTTCCTAATAAAATATTCTGAAAATTTTCTCAATTAACAATTAATTAAAATATACGATATAAAATTGAGTATTAAGTAATTCAGTTTATATTCAAGTAGAAATTTGTTACCTAAATTGGTTAGGTTCTTGATTAACTTTTATTCACATTTTTATAGCTTTTTGATTCTATATTGTAGTGAACGAACTTGTATTATATTGAGCTCATATTTGGCAACCTGAATCGGGACTTGCGAGCCTTTTTCGAAACTTATCTTCATATTAGGAAATTTAGTTACTGACGTCAAGCTTGAAAATTTAATTTCGATACGTTGCGAGCTGGCTAAGTGTACGTACATGAGTAATAAATCTACACAATTTTCACAGATATTGGCGCTTCAAGATAAATTTTGTTCACGTTTGTGCCAGCGTAGTTATTTCTTAGAACGTGAGATGAATTCTCACATTTGTACGTCTTATTAATTCCCTTATTTTATCATCTAGCTGTATCATCATTCTAGTTAGCGATTCCATTACTATTTTTTTCTCAATTTATTATTGAAAATCAGTATGCTATTTTGAGATGTTTTATAATTTACAAAAAAAAAATATGGAAATGTGTATAAATATTCAAACTAACCTATCCTATGATCCTTCTATTTTCAATAACAGCCGAGTTCACCTTTGAAATGTCAAATGCGCATTTATTTAGTTGTCAAAAAAATTTTTTAAACTAAAAAAATTTGAAAAGTTCGATGAAGAGATTCTTGATTAATATTCAATTGAGTATTGGGTATTTATTACCGGAAAAACTTGTCACATCGTATGTATTTTATTATTATTATTATTATTATTATTATTATATTATTATTGTAAACAATCCACTAAAATACTGCAATCGTGTGCGTAGCAGTAAGTAATTTTGATTTCCTCTCAAAGAATCTCTGGAAAAATTAATAGATCTTCAAATTTCGAAACCTCATATTTAAAGTGAGAATAGACACGTGTACGAAATATTATATTGGAAATGCAAATATTTTTGTTGGATTGGTTGAACTCAAATGTGATTAAATCAAATCTTCCTTCAACTGTAATGTAGTTTTTCTTATAAATGTTAAGAAAGTCTTTAGAAACAAATTACATGAAATATTAACTTGGAATTTGAATATACAATAATAAGCACAATTAATGTTCGAATACACATTTGAATTAGTTTCCCGTTTGTCTCCTTATTTTCAATTATACAGTGCTTCCCCAAAAGTTCGCATCAAATGGGAAACTTTTTTATTATTAACTTTATCGAAAAGCTTTATTTGAATAAAAAGTTTTGCTTTACCTGAAACAAATAAAGGAGCCATAGCAACCTTCGAAACAGTTGCTAGTTTGGCAGGAAAACTGAAAATTTCAAAATGCTCATAAGAGTAAAGTACCTTTGTTTTTGAAGCGGTCAAAAAATGTTATTGAGATTGAGAATTAAAAGTTATATTCAGATAAAAAATTTCCAAAAAAAAAAATTTGAAAATAATTTTTCCAGTTTTTACTCAACCATTTAAATGTGTTTTTCATAACGTAATTATTTTTGCGTGATTTAGCTCCTTTACAACTATTTCCGCTATATTAAGTCAAAACGTGTGCACATTTTTATCCTAACTATGATTGGAATATTTGAAAAATTTTTGTTTTCCGTACATTTTATTGATGCCTACTTCATTTATTTTTTGAGATGAAAAAGTGACAGCAAATATTTTATTATAGCATTATCAGAAACATATCGAGAATTAAATATCAAAAAATATCCTATACAAAAAATGCTTAGTTTAGAGACAATATTTATTATTGAAAAATCTCTGGTGAAAAAATCAAGGTACC
Organism: Phaenonotum sp. SLE1380; assembly: GCA_033557805.1. NCBI lineage: Eukaryota > Metazoa > Arthropoda > Insecta > Coleoptera > Hydrophilidae > Phaenonotum > Phaenonotum sp. SLE1380. Next base: position 1,775 of record JAUIMX010000967.1, on the reverse strand, counting down.
TTGGCTTTTTTAAATATTGTTCCTAAACTAAGCATTTTTTACATAGAAAATTTTTTGATATTTAATTCTCGAATATGTTGCTGATGACCCTATAATAAAATATTTGCTGTCACTCTTTCATCTAAGAAATATTCCATTTAAAGTGAGGATAAAACTTCAAATATGCAAATGTTTTAACTCAAGATAGTGAAAATAGGTGTAAAGAAGCTAAATCACGCAAAAATAATTACGTTATGAAAAACATATTTGAATTATCTAGAGAATTTTTTTTCAAAATTTTTTTTTCGAAATTTCATATCTGAATATACCTTCCAATTCCCAACAACTTATCCAGATAACATTTTTCGATTGCTTCAAAAACAAATGCACTTTATTCTTATGAGCATTTTGGAATTTTCAATTTTCCCGCCAAACTAGAAACAGTTTAGAAGGTTACTATAGCTCCTTTTTTGCTTCATTTTATTCAAATGAAGTTTTTCGATAAAGTCAATAATGAAAAAGTTTCCCAATTGATGCGAACTTTTTGGGAAGCACTGGATATCTCCTTTTTTGGTAATTTCGAAAAGACGTACACGACTTCTCTAGAAAATTTATCAGAGCTATAGCTCTTTTCTTTTTTTTTGTTCATTTTCACGCAGAAATAAGTTTAGTAAGCACGACCGATAAGCGACTCTCAATTTCAAATGCGAAATAAGTAGGGTTATAAAAACACTAGCGGTAGCGAAATAGGTACCGTCATACTGAAAAACATTTGCCGGATTTGTTAATTTTTCATTCAACTATAGGTAGATATTCATCCTTGGCGAACACGATTATAATTCAAAAAGACATTCTGGTGAAAATGGATGTATAAGTTTGTGGATATGAAGGTGACCGGGTTCAGACCTCTCGTAGGGAGAGTTATTTTTTCGCTGCGCTCGAAAAAACTTTGGCTCTGGTTTGTACGTACAGTAATTACTAGAATAATGTTGATTATACATTTATATATTGATGGTTTTCGACGGATATGTGCTTATTTGATAAATTCGCACTTGAAACTCAATTTCAATTCAAGAAAATCTTTAGCTGCGTCAGGTATCAAGAGTACACTGCATTTTCCTTTGAAGACCAAAATCTAGAGACCCCAAATTATCGTTATTCCATGAATTCTTATGAGATATCGTATGGTAAAATGAAATTAGAGCACGAAAACCCTCTTTAGTTGCAAACCACGATAATATCAATATTTTTCTTTGCCATGAAATTAGAACAATTTACATTCAAAATTACATTCTACTTGTCTTTTGAGGCCAAAATCGCAATTTAAAAACTCAACCTTGGTTTTTCAGAACTATACAGCGGCATGTGCGTAATAATGATTCTTACAAGATTTTAAATTAAAAAATTGCCTTTTTTGAGAAACTAATTGAAAAATTTGGAAAATATATTTATTACTTTTTTATGACAAGTTAACAAAAATTTTTTTTGGTGGTCTTAGCAACCACACCAGTGAAAAGGTCGTATTTTTGAAAAAAAACTGCATTTGAAACAATTCTTCTTGATTTCTCATTACCCAATTTAAATAGAAATGTTCCTTTTGCACTGTAAAGGGTTTTGCAATAAGAGGTGTTATTTTGATATTCAAAGAAAAATGTCATTTTTTAATATAAATGATCGGATGTTTATTTCATTATAAAGAGGAAGGTATGCCGTTAATAATGGAAAATAACATCAGGCAAATGACAACCACGACCACGCTTACAGGACAATATCCTTCTCATGAAATTTTCCATAAC
>JAUIMX010000966.1:0-10485 GCA_033557805.1 Phaenonotum sp. SLE1380 | reverse complement strand
AAATGAAGAAGAAGGCGAAGAAAATGGAACTCAAAAGTGGAATTAAAATATTATTTTTAATTGAACTTAATTTTGTTCAATATTATATTTCTCTGTTTTTCATTGTTATTAAAATGTTCAGTGTCAAAGAACGATTTTTTTTCCATTTTTTCCCTGAACTTCGATGTAAGGGTTGTTTTTAAGGGATGAAAATTTCCGAAGTACCATTAATAGCGATATATTTCCATTTTTCAAAATAATTCCACCATCAAAGCACTCAAGTTTTTGAACACATTTTTCCCCGCATTCTATTGCAAGGGGTGGCTTTTGGGGGTTGAATAATTCAAAAATGTATTTATCAGATCTTGTTTACATTGAGACCATTATTTCTATTTGAGACACGAAATAAAAACTTCTCATGCTTTTACATTTTTTCATTAATTTCTTTATGTGGGGTAGTTTTTAAGGATAGTTATATTGCGAAATTCCCAAATACCAGTTACGCCATAATAAGCAATAAATATTTAACGTATTTGAATATAATTTCAGCCTATTTAACGGTTCAATTTATTACTTTTCAATTTATTAAGTTGAGGGGTAGTTTTTTCCCCTAAAAACAAAAAGCGCAATTTGCGATTAAGTCAGGTTTGAAGTGGAAGGTAGGACGAGCTTAATTCCAAATTTTTAGACAAATCGATGCAGTTTTACAGATTTCGGAGGTAAGGCATTATTTTCATCTTGAATGACTGGACTATACCTTTTCTCATATCATTTCATTATTTTAACCAGACTATCGATATAAACAATGAACCCCGGTGTTTTTTTTGACAATATTAGTATTGAGCGCGTTTGGACAGTTCTAACTGTGGTGCTTTTCAATAAATGAAAGCCGGAAACCAATTTTTTTTTGTTGTTTTGTTTGAATTTTCACGAACCAATTCATTCTATCATGAATGAAAGGATAGATTTCTAGAGTGTGTACAGATCCTTGATTCTCAACGGTAGAAATTCAACAAGCAATATCATACTTGCAGTATTCTGTACCCATTCTAGTTCTCTGTGAAGTTTCAATGAGTTTCATCGATTTCCTCAGCTTAGTTTTGCTACTCACCTATAGATGGCAGCGCTAGTTACTATTTTGTGCCAGAGTTTATGCACTATAATAATAATATACGTATTTATTCAGTTTACATTATAGGTACAATTTTATTTACAAATATCTATAATGTCAATGTTCAGTCATAAATTTGTGAAGTCACTTTTAAAACGGATTGATTTATACCTCTCAGTTTCATTGGTCATTATGGCATCATCAATATACAATAAAATATAAAACTTCTAATATTAAACAGAAAATCAATCGACTGAATAGTGTTTTTTTTTCTTGTGTATACTTATATTTATTAATGACATAAAACAAGATCGAATTTAAATGTTTTCTAACAAATGAATGCAAACATTGTACCTATATATGGTGATATAAGAAACAATTCGAATTTAGCAACATGTACGATCAGTTTCCTCTATGCAATAACAAAAATTGTGTACAATAGAGGAATTGCTTCTGTTTGTTGGGCGCGTCTCGACGTTTCGATTTTCCTCTAGAGGCATGGGAGCATCATTCAATATAGCCACAAATATCGACCCAAAAATTGCCCATGCATTGAACAATCGCGTGGGAGTCTAAACCGGGATGGTCCTCTTTTCAGACCGTCACCAATCGAGGGCCGAGGACCTTTTGCGCTTCAACCAGACCCAAACTCTTTCCAGGCTTCAGAGAGGTCGAGACCAGTTCATGGGCCGAAGGTCTGGGAACGCGCACACCAATCCATCCAATAGAATTTTGGAACGCACTGACGTCACCCAGAAGGATCAATACAAGCAATGAGCAAGGACCCAGTCTAACGCTGCTCGTGACCGCGTCCTTTTCGACCGACGTGGAGAAACACTGGTCCTCTGTGAGTGCGTCCTCTACGTATCTGATGAGTTTGATCATCGCCCATGTGCGGGCTAGGATTTAGGACCAGAAATAGTCCCTCACAAAAAACTTCTCTTCGTTGGGGCGACTGCTGTATAGTTCGCGAGTTTATTTTAACGACGGTTACTGTTCTCTAAAATAACAAAACATATCCTCAAAATAAGCCTGACACCTTTTTGGCAAACCAAAAAGTACCAATATATTTTAATAGTCTGTTTTTTATTGTAAAGAAAGCCTAAGACTTCAAAAGTGTTTTAAAAACGTATTAATAATTCTACTATAAAACCAAGTGTGATATTGTATATTGAAATTTCTACGGCGAACAGGTAATTTCGAAATAATACTCACACAAACAAAGAAAATATAGTAGGTCGAGCAAGGTCAATAAATTATTTGGCTACAAAATTGTCAGTATATTTGATTACCCTTGACATTACGGAATCACCCCAAATGAATCCTACCTTGAGCATATTCTTCTACAAATTAAATATTAATACCAAAACGAATTAATCTTGTAATTTTGTTTAAATTTGAAAACTTAGGAAGGACGCATGCGTAAAATAAAGCCCTTTGGCTGGTTCTACCAGTGCATATTAGAGCAAAACTCCAACTTGAGTCTCATCCTATCCCATCAACTTAAGTTAAGCTCACGCTATCATTTTGTACAGTTTTTGTTGCAATGTCTGTTGAGGTTTGCATTCATTTGAACTAGTACAAGGAGTTGTTACAATTGCAAGTTTTAATTTAGAGTTATAAATGTTTATCACTCATCAGTTTTAACATTGAGAGCTGTGAATAGGTTAAGTCAAGACTCAAGTTGACCCGTTGTATTGAACATGTTTTGAATGAGCAAGTATCTCGGTAGAACTGACTAATAATACTTCACTAGTCTCCAACATTTTAACGATTCAAATATATTTTTTACCGGAATATTGATAAAGTAATCAATCCATTATTTTTTGATGAATTACTCATTCGTGGAGAGCTGTTTATTCAATTAACTTCAACCTTTGACGTTACCAAATTGGAAAAAATAATTACATCCCTTACGACATCAATATTCTTAATGGTTTTCCTTATAACATTGGTGTCGCAAATAAAAATTGACATTTTTGAATGATTGAGGTTCATTTGGGGTCGTCCTTATGCAAGTAGTTCAAGGTCATGTGTAACGAGGGTCTGCACGCAACTACTTTTATTTTTATTGAGGGAACACTTGAGGGAATCGATATTTATCGATCTGTTTATTTTTGTATCCATGTACACAATAAGACTCAATCTATAATATCTTTTTTTAAAACACTTCGAAACCAATTTGTATGTAGTAGCGAGATCTTTGAATTCCAGTGCCGTATGTCTTAGCTTCTTAGGTTCTAAGTGGAGTCTGGTCATTTTTATATTAAACATCAACAATTTGATTTTTTTAAATAAATAAGCATAGTGTCATCGCTTAATGTAGAGTACGTCGTGACATATTTATTTGAGCATGAATTTTGATGATAAATAATAATAATGATTATATTCATCCCACAATCAATCAAACACAATAAATGAAAGTGTATCGAGAGAGAACAAGTGTAAATGGCGAAGTTTCAAGACTCATAGTATATGAATATCGCTTTTGAAACTTGACCAACGAAAATATACATAATCATACATATTTATAACACCACAAACATGATTATGTTGGTGATAACAATTTAAAACTAATAAATATAAGAACAAAATACATTAAATAATAACGTCCAACAGTGTGAATATAAGTAAACCATTCACTTGTATTAAATGACACCATGCGTGACTTCTTCACAAAGCTACGAAAAGATCTTATAATTAAGGATTTAGATTCTGAGGGCAATGAGTTGTAGTACAAGCCACTTGATACGAGAAGCAACGCTTGAAAATCTCCGTTCTATGTTTAGAAATAGACATAGAGACAACTTCTAGGGCACGGACCATACACACCCAAATAAAAATTTGAATCGAACATCACCAAAATGTTACAATGCATAGCTCTCGTATGCACATCCAAGTATGATCTATGACCATACAATCCTCTAAGTACTTGATGTCTCCTTCGAATAGCAATACAAGTGCAATTTCAAAACTTCAACTCCCCATCCATAATTAGACCTAGAAGCTACCTCACTGCCATCAACACAAGTCATAGAAAGAGCAACTTTCTCTCTTAGCGCAGCAGGTCTAGACAACCCTGCAACCGTCGTGAGTGCTCCTCAGAAGATTGCACCAAGTTAGAAATATCACCATTTAGTCAACCAATGGCATCAACCATCTCGTTGGGGGGGAACCAAATGTACAATTCTTTGAATTCAAACGACATATGAGAGTTCTTTGACTACTTTCTAGACACATAGCCGCCAGTTTGCAGTAGACCGAAAAACATAAAGATTGGCTGCAACCATAATGGAGAAAACTCTTATATTCAGGTCAGACGAGGTTTGGATCGATGAGTGATTCTAGGAAGCACAGAGTTTGGAGGCATCAAAGACGACCAGAACAACTTGCCTTCACGAGAGAACGTGTTGCGTAACATGGAGGAAGTGTAATATTTTGAGGCGATATATTGTATGGTCATTGTACCCCATTTATTTAGATACATCTAGCCATGACCAGGAACCTATATCATACATAATCTGCGCCAAAATATCCAAAACATATAGATCAAATCGTCTATCTACTGCAAAAAGATTCTGAGAGAACAAATTGAACATCCATCTCACCAGATATAAATACTGTTCAGTGTGTATGGGAATTGGGAGAGCAATTTTGAATAGGCAGAAGCCTCCCATAATACATCTGGAGATTCAATTGCAACTCAAGAAGAAACCATATTCCTCAAGAGTTATTTAATAATTCAATTACTGAAATGTACATACGTTTTCATTCGCTACTTCAGAACAAAAGAAGGAATATAATTCATTGAATTGATTCACTTTGTTTGGTATTCATTTTTTGAATATTTTTATTATTAAGACGACATCAATTTGGACACGATTTGGTGTAACTCCCATTTAAGCGAAATAATAAACGCTATTTCAAACGATAAACTGTCTTAATATTTGACAATGAAGTATAGAATTTAGCATATGCATTTTGTTCAAAGTTTATGATTTGTTTTTATTTGAAAATGAGGGCGATACAAATTTTGCCTGTTTGGTGCTAAGACGATTGCCATAAGAGAAACTCTTGGAGATAAAGCGTAAATACAGTCCTAATGATCGACTCAATGCGTATTCTTCAAACTCTGAATAATTGCAATAGAAATAAGTTCAAGACCGTCATATAATCAAGAAACATTCTGCAAATTTGAGGTCAAGGCGACCTCTAAATTTCTTAGACTACTTCCCAGACACATAATCGCACAGGGACAACAATGACGGAATGTCCTTTTTTCAGACGGGACAGGGTTTGGATTTACGAGTCATTCTGGATGGCAGAATGTCTGGAGGCAACCAGGACGACAAGAAAAACTAGCTTTGCGAGAGAAGTTGTTGCGTATCAGGGATAACCGGGAACATATGCGTCTAAAACATTATAGAACCAATCGTACAAACATTGCAAAACGAAACTGGAGATAATGTATTGCAAGACCGAGTGAGTTGGCCAGCTAGCTCACCAGATATGAATCTTGTTGAGCATGTAGAGAATATGATTTGGGAGAGTAATTTTGATCAGGAAGAATTCTACCATAACTCTTCAGGAGCTTAGAATTACAGCTCAAGTAGAATGGAACAATAACCCTCTAAATTCAATTGATAATTCTGAGAGATACATTTTTATTGCCCCTGAAGCAAAGCTCCTATCATAGGCGATACAATCACAACACTCAATCGCTCCTCTAGGAATCAAACCCAAAAACTCCACTTTGTCCGTCCTCCACCTTTTCTGCTAAGCCACTGAGCCTAGTCAAGCTAAGACATACAGCATTGGAACTTGGAGTTCCGTCTGCTACGTTCCAATCAATTTGAAGCGTATCTTTTCATTCTGAAATTGAGAGTGTCATTTTTTGCAGGTCTCCAAGATGATTAATATAGCGGGAGTCGTTTCTATTATATTGTTTTACGTTTTGATTTTGGGGGTTGGTATATGGGCAGCAAGGAAGAAAGAATCGGGAAATGATTCGGAAGAAGAGGTTATGCTTGCAGGGAGGAATATTGGCCTTTTTGTCGGTATCTTCACTATGACAGGTGAGAAATTACAATAGAATATTAGCTCATGAACATTTTTATTTCTGAGAAACCCAGTTGAAACTGTGTGACAGAAAGTTCAATCAGGTACAGATGAAGTAAGTGTAGATAATAAGATCCAATACTGCGAAATTGATCTACTATCAAATTAATTTAAAAAGTTTACTTCAAAGAAACCATGATGCTTATTAAGGTTTAAAAACACCTACTAATCTCATTATAATATGATATGTATTATAAATATTCATATTATATGCCCCTACGAAATATAAACATTTCTTTTCCAGCAATGTTCAAAATTTTAGAAAAATGTATAGCAAAACAAATGATTTAACACATTAATAGAAATAATAGCCCGCCCATGAATCAATTAGGTTTTCGTCCGGGCTATAATTGTCTTAGGTACCACATTATTGGACATATCCGACGATATTACTCGCGCTGTTGATAGCGGTCAGATTACAAACCATATATTGCAAGATTATTCAAAGGCCTTCGATACTATCAATTGTGAGATGCTGTCAACAGCATTACATTTTAATGGATTTGGTCGCAAGCAAGCGTTCTGAATTTTCTGGATTCTCGATTAATTGGCAGATGCGAAAAATGAACCATATACAGAGTCAGGGACTTTAAATTGCGAAAGAACGAGAAGTCGCAGAGTTTTTTCTTAATGGGGCTATACAAGTACTGGCGATTCGTATGAATTAATGTTAATGTCGAAAAGGCTTTTCTCATAATGTTTTTTTTTTATTATAGTTTATTCCAGTTCAACAAAATTACAATTGGTTATACATCCATTTGTTAATTTTAAATAAGCAAAAAAACTAAGATAAGTTTATGAGGATTTCCTTAGCACAACATGTTCCTAGAGTAAATCCTGTGCTAGTTTCCTTTTCAGTCTTGTATGGATGTTTGCCTTTCCTATTTGATGGTGAATTGCTCCCTCGGACAGCTGAAGATGTTCAAAAGAGTTAGGGGTTGTTCTATTTATAAATTCTTTGAGGGTTTCTATATTCAGTTCTTCATGTAGTTGGTTGTTGCGTATATACCAAGGAGCATCAACGGCTATTCTTAATATTTCATTTTGAAATACTTGTAGCTTTTTTCAGTTAGTTTTAGAAGTGGAACTCCACACTGGACAAGCGTAGGTCAACAATGATCTCAGTAGGCTTTTGTTAAGAAGTAATACGCATTTGGTTTTTAGTGGAGTTGTTGTGACGTCCGACCGTTCCGATCTTCTAATAATGTAATCAATATGATCAATAAACGAAAGACGATCATCCAGAATTATAACTAAAAACTCGGTCAAACCTCTACAGCTACTTTCAAAGCAGCATAAACCAGCATGAAAGGAATTGGAATTTCATCGCTATTCACAATATTGTTACATTAAAGATGAAACTTCAAAATAATTAGACGAAATCAACCAATTAAAACATCCGCTGATAAAATTGCATTCGAAGTGGGCAAAGGATGAATTCCAACCAACTGGCTCAACCTTATAGACTACATCTACATGTCAAAATCTATACCCAGCAAATGTTCCAGCCGCGGGCGACTGCTATAAATTCGGTTGTCACTGACTTCCACAAATTATCGAATTTATTAGTCTAGCCTGAGGCATTTTTAAAAGGGTAGCAAGATCTTTGTGTTTTCGCAAAAGAGAACATAAACTGTCTTTTTGATAATTCAATTTATCAAACAATTCAGTCGTGATAATTACTCTTTTCAATTATTAACCTAACAATATGTATAATCGAAGTTATATAGAAACTATAGGTACCTGCATTCATGTTGCACGATTGTCAGTGCAACTGGCTTTCAAGTAACTAGATTTCTGAAAATAGTTCCTCAAAATCAAACGAGTACTGGGCGTCTAAAGGGAACAAGTTTCCTACGAAAATATGCATTTATTTCAATTGAAGTGAACAGCTTGTGTATAACAAAGTCTTGCCTACAAGTACCCCAAATTTTCAACAAATTCCTGCAATATCCTCGCCTTTTCCTTTGTTAATCCGAACAGTGGTGATTTCTAGCACTTTTGTCGTGACGGAAACCAATGCAGCTTCCTAGTTTGATTTCGCCGATGGGAACCTCATCAAATTTGTATATTGAGACACTTACCATCAACTTGACTTTGAAAACAGATATTACTTGCACTTTGTATTAATTGACATAGAAGATTAACTCGAATACAAGACCAAAATCAGGTTCTCTTGCCCCTCGTATTCGTGAGTACAAAAACATTTTGGAGTCAAATTATCTATAATTTTATTTAATATGGAATAGCAATCAAACTAAAATTCGTCCAAATAATTTTACTGGCGGGCGTGGCGGTTTTGCATAAGATCAAGGCAGCTGAATTGTTAAGTAGTTCTGAAGCTCTGTATGGTGGTATCAAATTTCAAACAATGACCCAAGATGTAGAATCTTCATCATTCCTATTGTATCGTATAAAATCTCCCAACTTCAATAGATTTTGTATTTATGTAGAGCGATGCTTCTCATCCCTCTTGTTTTCTTACACAGCCAGTTTATAACACCCTGAATATATTATCATGGCAGACGTTACGATATTACTTTACTACTTTAGTTGAAAATTGTAGTATATAAAGTATATTTTATGTTTACTTGTAATGTCCTGAGTATGACTATAACTTTCATACATCAGTTTCACATAAACTATATGGCTTTCACATTTAACATCATCGTCAAGTGTAATAGCGAATAGTTGAATTCCTAATAACTGTTGTCAATATAACTGCATTGAATATCGAGAAATTGTCTATCTACCATTTTTTCTCTCTCTTTTATTGTTGGCTAGTAATTAAAAAAAAAGAAATTCACCTTAAGCATCGTTACGATATTTTTATTTCAATAATATTCAATGTGAATTAACTGAATCCTACCTCGGGGAACAAGACACTCAATTCGAAAAAGTAACGTCAAATATCGGGTGTTCACGTAAACTTTTCACAAAAAATTATATGAGGAACTGATAATTGTACAGTAACATAAATTTATGAGTCATATGTTCCTGCTTGGGAAACATTTATTTTTCTTCGCTAAATAGGGAAATTGGTAATTGTGACTTATATTTGTATAGCTCTTGAATAGGGCTTTCCAATGAGGTATAATTGTCTGGCTTACAACGTATCATTATGATATTTTTATTTCAATAATATTCAATGTGAACTAACTGGATCCTACCTCGGGCAACAAGACACTCAATTCGAAAAATTAACGTCAAATATCGGGTGTTCAATGTAAACTTTTCACAAAAAATTATATGAGGAACTGATAATTGTACGGTAATATAAATTTATGAGTCATATGTTCCTGCTTGGGAAACATTGATTTTTCTTCACTAAATAGGGAAAGTAGTAATTGTTGCTTATATTTGAATAGCTCTTGGATAGGGCTTTCCAATGAGGTATAATTGTCTGGCTTACTACGTATCATTCATTTGCTATTCATATTTTCCTTGTAATTAATGCGAATTTAGAGGATTTGGGAAAAATTTCTACTTCAAAGAACTAAAAATTTATAAATGATATTAGCGATATTACTCACAAGATGTTAGGAATTCATGGTATAATAGGAAATTCAAAAGTTTTGCCATGGCACTCTGCATAAAAATCTCTAAATATTACAAATTTCATATGTACGTAATTCAATTTTTTCAAATAGTATTCCATATTTTTCCCGTCGTATTCTTTTTCCCTACAATCGTTACTAAGTACATCCTATAAATAAAGTTGTCATTCAAGTTTGAACCAGTACTGGCAATTAACATATATACACTTCAAAAATCATAAAAATTGCTCATTATTCAATTATAGCCATCAATTCTCAATCAGAAAAAATTATTCCGTTTAGAATGTAAAGATATCCATAATACATAGAGCAGTCTATTCAAATATTTGTATGCAAGTTTAAAATCAATATTATAGTGTTTGTAAAGAAAATTTCAATTTTTTTTTCCTAGATCATAGGTTTCTAATAAACTGTAATCAACTGATTCGCATTCAGACTGTTTCGATTTGTGTTTGTCCTAGAAGTTCTGTTGATGAAGTAACTCCGAAACCAGTCAAAATGAAAAAATTAATACTTCTGTAGTTTATAATTATATACCTGAGGTGCGAGAGTTGGTAGAGCGCTTATACTGCTGTATACAGGGTGGTACACGAAAGTGGTTCACCCCTATAAAATTCTGATTTCTTAGAGATTTTCAAATAATTTTTTTATAGAGTATGTCACACAGCCTACTGATTTTAATGGCTTACTGAAATGAAATAAGGCACTTCCGGTTTAACC
>JAUIMX010000965.1:0-10486 GCA_033557805.1 Phaenonotum sp. SLE1380 | reverse complement strand
GCGAGAGTCTAAATCTAAATAAACCACGTGGCGCCTTTATTATCAGATTCACCCCATAACGACTAGCTAGCGGTGCACCTCTATCGACATTGACGGGATCAAATAGTATATTAGCACCTTTTCTGAGTCGTAACGAACAAATTGGAGGAATTATTGATTATTTTGATATTATTAAAAAGGTACCATTACACATGGGTAGAATATTACCAAAGCTAAGAATTTATTGTGAGGTTTTGGCATCTTAAGTGATTTGTGTTGAAATCTTTAACACTATGATTTTGGCGATAAGGAAAAGAGCCAAACGTTGGATAAGCGCGGAGGTGCGAAAGGCGCATCCATGAAGAAAGAGCATATAGAGGTTGACCTTGAACTCTAAACTAATTAACGAACTAACTGAACTAATACAAGATCATAATAACTTCTAAACTAAGTGGTGAACGTCTTGGGTGCTGTTGAGAGCTATTTAGAGTTCGTCTGAGACCACATAGGACCTGTACTGGGCAGATCAAAGCTTCCTTCTTCGACGGTCAGCTAGGTGCTCCGGAAATTGGCTGTTGGTCCCGGGTCACTTTAGGTTCCTCCTGGTAAGCTCTATAAGTGGTGGTCCAATTTCTCAGTATAGCACCCACGATTACTAGATAATAGCCAATAGTGGATCACACCTATTTGCACGTCTTGCACACCATCTTATTGCGGGGTAAAATCCTGATTAATTTCCTAAATACCGCGGTCACTTCCCATGGTTCTTATCAAGCCCAGACGGGAAAGAATGTCGAGTGGACTTCAGCGTATCTTCCCTTTAAAAACGCAATATTTGTTTCGTTTCGTGTTCCGATTTTGTCCGTACCGGGATGAGGGTAATTTTCAAAAGAAAAATAAGCACTGGACCGGGTAAAGGTGTTACAATATATCTAATACAACTTCCATTTTGAGCACGGCATACCTAACCAATACAAAACTTTTCCGAAAAAAGAGATGGAAGATTGAAAGGTTATTACGTCAAAATACCTCGTCTTAAATTGTGCGCATGCGCTAAATAGTCAGCGGTCTCTTCTGTTTCTTTATTTAATTGAAAATTATGCATCAATGCGGCAATCAAAAGGTAATTTCGACTCACGTTTGGTCATACTTTGGTTTTGAAAAATCATTTTCGTATCGAAATTGAAGACGTCATAACGAATTTGCTCAAGACCTGGTTAAATTTCGCAATTTGAATTTTGACAATTCGCATGTCACATGCACGCGCCCGGTAGAATAACCGCGAAATAAAAAATCATTTTCGGATAAGCTTGAAAATGTTTATCACGTCACACAATGACCATTAATTGAAATTCAAATCAGTTATGTGTGCTCAAATGCAAGCCGAAATCAGTTAAAATGCAAAATATAACTTCGTAGACGAGGGAAACAGCTGACCTTGCAAGTTGCCTGGCATATGAGATAGTTGTATTTGGTTGTATATCACTGTTATTGTCAGATATACAAGACCCGCGCATGTGCAGCTGCGCGCAAGATGTACTTGTGAGATAGCTGTATATTTCTGTTCTTGGCGAACAAACAGAATACGATGAGTGCAATATAGAAGTATTAGATATATGGTTATATATTGCTCAAATGACAGCCCGAATTTGACATTTCCCGAAGTTATACTTCAATGTCAAAAATTACAATTTTTATTTAAATTACACACGTTCCTTTTATCGCAAATTAATTCTATTCTCACAGAAACCATTCCAGGTTTGGGCAGTATAATACTGTCAAGTTTCACTTCGATCAGTTAAGTGGTTTAGGTGTCTATAGGTAACAGACAAACAGACATACAGACAGACGAACAATTATTTTTATTTATATAAGTAGGTATTTAATATTCTTCACAATTATCTGTGACAATTTTGGTAGTTGATGTTGGTGGTTTTGGTGAACCAACATTAACTGGACCTCCATGGTTTCATCCGATTGGTCTTGGAACTGGTCCTGAAACAAGACCACCTGAACCAGCTGCTGCTCCAACACCAACTGAACCACCTGCGGATGCCGCGGCAACATCGAGTGGATAATAATAAACAGAAGGTTTGACGGCTGTAACATTGCACTTAGAAGCAGGTACGCATAATCCTGTTACATTATAAACAAATCCTGGTTTACAATCGCAATCACCCAGACAATTCCAACTGCAGTTTCTGGAACCATCACACAAATCGTAACAGTGGACGCAAGGACTGAAGTATGAATTCGGATCATGCTGTTTACAATCTAAACAAAAAGAAATAATAATGTAAATTATAGTTTGGTTTCATTGGGTTTGGTTTGATCAGGGCAACGAGACATAAGGGGTTCATCTAATCTCGTATGGAGACTTGTCAGAGCGTTGGTAAAACCATAGAAAAGACTTTTTTTTAATTTGGCATGAAGAGTCGAGTCGAAAAAGGTGAGTGCGCTTCGTTGAATCAGGTTTAGTGCCTGTTTTAATTAATTACTTTGCATTGATTATTATTTATTTCAATGCGTAATATCACTGCTGATAGGACCCCTTACATTAAGCTATCTTAGTTAGGGTTTTTGGTTTGTGGGTTTGGGTGCTCTTGATAAATTGACGTATATGGCCGAAACTTGTAAATTATTCAGGAATGAACATCTGTATTTCCGGTCTTTTGTTGTTTCATGTTCCTGACATAGGCCGATTTATTATGGACACGATAACCCATAAACCAAAAAGTCTATTTAAGATAGCTTCATTAATTACAAACTCCGTGTGAAGGATTGTTGGGGAGCAAATTTAATGAGGTATACATTGATGTATTTTTGTATTTCATATTCACATTTTATCTTTTTTATGTTTTACTTAGATTGATATTTTTTATATTTATGTAATTTGTATTGTGTAATTTTACCGTCTTTCGATGGGTTGAATAAAGATTGATTGATTGATAATAGTCGAAAATAGAAAAGAGAACTTGAACTTGATTCATGACTTAAATCTATTAGCAATGATAAAACTCGATAAAGTTAATAATATTTGATACAAAACAATCATCAAAAATACTGAACCTGAGTCGGCAGGGCGCACTACCCTTTTTCGACTCTAGTCTTCATAGTGAATTAAAAAAGGTCGATTTTATGGTTCTACGACCGCTTTGAGATGTGTCCATACGAGATGAGATGACCCGACATAGGTAATGCAAGCCACGCAGTGTATTTCTAAGCCTTGTCGTTTGTGAGCAGAGTACTGTGCTACCAGCAAGTGTGTTCCTACTTTTAGGTGAGACATATCTTTCTATTAATTTTTCAATTAGTGTTTGAACATTGCATTGGGTTAATAACTGATAACCTTCTAATTATTAAGAAATATCTTGGTTGCTATTATATGTTGGGCATTGGCGCATTACGTGGCTGACTACCGGCAGTTTTGCACAGCCCTGATTTCAAGTGTCAATTGTGTTCGGGGGAAATGTCAAAATTTCGGAGCAAATTCGACTGTAGTGCCATCTATGTGTCGGAGCACTTTTTGAAATCCTAATCCCCCATAAACTTGACTCTTTTCCCAAATTCCCCCACTCAACACCTGCCTCCAAGAAGAAAAAAATGATTTTTCATCAGAACAACGCACCTGCCCACAAAAGTTTGTCCGAAAACAGTGATAAGATTTGTTTGGCCATTCTTCTGATTGGGCAACCTTATGCTTCCATCTCTTCCCATATTTGGAGAAGTTTGTTTCTGTAAAGCGCTACTATGAAGGAGTTGAGAGCACCCTATATAAATATTTCAAAAATCTTCCAGACTCTTACTTCCGGGAAAGAAGCTAATATTGACGAAACGCTTGACCAAGTCTACTGAAGTTAAAGAAGATTATATGTAGAAAACTTGAATCTTTTTCAACTGAAATTCACAGGCTTTCAAACTCAGGTGGAGAAGTTTCTAATTTGTCATCATATTGTTCGTGTATCTGCAGCACTACTCTGCGTAGACTGTACCAAACCAATCAATGTATACCTTGAATTATAATGGAAATACTTACTGACACATTTAGAGCTTGGGATACATTCATTTCTGTAATTTCTTGAGAAACCAGATTTGCAATAACATCTAGGTCCGTGGTTTTGGGTAGTTACGTTCACTCCTGGACAGTAAACGTCTTTTCCTGATTGCTGGAACTGTTGGTTTGGACCACAAGGTGGAGCTACGAAATTTCATGTAAAATTAATAGTAATAATAATAATTTGTGTAAGTATTCGTACGAAAAAATACACAGAGTGTTCTATTTAGAAAATATGACTTGCGAGCATGTTTTCATACTTTGAAAAATGTTTGGGACGCCCCTGTGTATGCATGAAAAAAAAATATGAGCTCAACAAAACTGCTCATACTCTTCTAAAATATAAGAGCCGTCTCCTAAATAACGATAAAGTTATGATTTTTCACAATGGGGTCTGCAATTTTGAAAAAATATCATGTTTTAGCTAATATTTTGAAAACGGTGAGTGAGGTACAAAAACATAGATTTAACAATGAAGTTAGTAGTGATAAAAAAATTTAGATATATTTTTTTGAAAGTTTCAAAATAACAAAGGTACGGTAGCATCCACGATTTACGTAAGGGTTTACGATTTCTCATGATGGGGAGGATACCTCTTTTCAAATATTTCAAATAAAATCAAATTTTACAAATTTCGAATGCAATACAGGCATTGCAAAAACAAATTACTCAATCAAAGGAATAATATCACAATGTTTATACAGAAAAGTTCTCTCGTGATGATTGGAATCAATATTTACGCCAAGGAAATAGGTACGCGAGTCCAAAAAAATGTATAGCTACTTGTTCTATCAGTAAAAGTTTGCGTTCATTTACATTCCCATATATGTTTCTAAATATGCCTTTGTTGGTGACTTCACAAAATAATGTTACAATCATTTTAATAATTTAGTTTTAACGGTTTACTCGACAAAGGAAGATGAGTTCCCGACAAGGTACTTTTTACATTTGCGTCTGTTTTCTTTGTTACTTACGGTGAGGACATGAAGTCGTTGGTACGCATTTATTTTTTGAGTTGCGAACATATCCTTTTTTACATTTGCAACTGCCTATTTGGAAACCATAGTCGTAGGAAATTTTAGTTAGCGTCAAGTCGACAAAAGTATCTTTCAGAATAGCCCAGTTCTGGCATGTGTCATCCGCTTCAGTTGATGTTGTATATCTTTCACCGTGACCGCAAGCTGTTGGTTAAGAAAATGTTTAATAAACAAAAAAACATGTCGTTTTGAAATGGTATCTTACGGTCACACTGATGGGGTGGTACGCATTTAGTGCTGTTTATCGCTCTCAACAATCCTTTTTTGCAATAACAACCAGGTGAGCCATTATACAAGTTTGTTATACCTTGAAGATGTGTTGCACAGTCTTGCACAAGTGAACTATTTGAGAATACTTCGTCGTGTCGGCAAACCGCTGAAAATTTGATTAGTATAAATTATAGATAATAAACAAATATTATTAGATCACAACAGAATGTTTTGAGCTTTCACAACATTCTAACATTCTTATGTGAGAAGGTACCCCACATGTTATTACTACAGCATTATTACTACTACGCCAAAATTGTCAGCACCACCTCATTATCAAATACAAAAAGATCATGAACTCAAACAAATTCCATTACGTCACGGTTCTTCGGAAAGAAGTTGAAATAAAAAATTAATGTCACCTGAAAATTCTTGCTGATTATGATTATTTGATGTATTATATCAATGTTTTTGATCGTTTTTGGAATCACTTCATGTTACCAATTCAAAAAAATAACACTACCGTTCTGGGCACATTTACGATTTATTTGACTTTAGGTCGGCCACTCTCGTACAGTTTTAACTGTCAGTTTCAAGTATACAAATTTAACTGTGAACTGAGATATACATACACGTATAGCGCAATCCTTCAGTTTGTTCTAGACCTGCGTCGCTCGCGAACAAACGACTCAAAATTAACTAAACAGTCAACTAGTTCTTTCTCGTAATTGCACTAGAGTTCGCGGACGACCGATCTACTGACTCCCCATTCAGTTTGGAAGCGACCGAGATCAAGTGAATTAGTGAACGAACCAGGAGTTGTCTCGAGATCGACAATCGAGAGCTACCTGAATTAGAGACCAATGACAGGGATCAATCTCTGCGTCAATGACTCTAGTTCAGTTGTATTTATAATACCAAATGGCAATACGCAAGCATCATAGGGCAAATATTTATACAACAGACACAATCTCAAAAATTGGACACATCGCTTTTAATTTTCGACTTGACGACAGCTTCTGAAGATGGAATGGGAAGCCTTCTGAAACATGTAAAGCAGAAATTAAGTATTTTTCACGAGTATAGCAACTTTATTTCACCCTATACAATTAAATTCGTTGGACATTCTTCCAGTATTTAAATTTGTTTTCTTCTGTAGATTCATAGGGGCAGCGATATGATACGGCAACACTTGATTTTTATTATTCCATGGAAATGCACTAAGGTAATAACTGAGGTGACAAAATATGTTGTAAGATGAATCTATATAAAAAAGACAAGACTTGTAAAGGCCTGTACGCTCGTAGCTGGCTAAAGGTTAAAACTCCTACATCTGGCCAGCAGAACTTGGTGTGTGTTCTTCCAAGAGATGCTAAACTAAACATAACCTGGATATGCGCCAATTGTGCCATCTCTTTGACTTCGCACGGACTAATTTTTTTGAAGAACACACAGCAAGTTTCAGCTAGATCGTTCGGTAATCAAGTCGCCTAAAATCCAATGAGGTTATGCTTTGGCTCGCTTCGCTCGCCAAAGCTTACTCATGCGCTGCGCGCCCTAGCTTTTTCCTACTATTAAACCGTTCATTCAAGTACATTGTACGAGGCTCGTTTAAATAACCCGTAGATTGTACCTTGAATAATCGGTTTGACAGTAGGAAAAAGCGAGGGCGCGCAGCGCTTCGCGAACCAAAGCATAACCGCATTGGATTTTAGGTGACTTTATTCTAGATTCATCTACCGACCGATCTGGCTAAAAGTTGATGTGTGTTCTTCCAAGAAAATATTCTTGAATATTCTATTTTTTTTCAATTGTTAATAAAAATAATATTACAAATTTGGAACTGTACGTAAGCGTAGAATTAGTAAAGCGCCCGTCAAATAGGCCAAATAATCACAAAAAAGTGGCACTATACAGGTTCATTAAAAAAATCTCATTTCTTCCCATTTGTGACGCTTTTTCTCAATTAAAATGTGATCACCTCACAATAGTGCCACGTATTGACCCTTGCACGAACTATTCAAACAAGTCTCGTAGAATGTTGAATAAACGGTTTGACAGTAGGGAAAATCGAGGGCGCGCAGCGCCCGATTATACTTTGGCGAGCAAAGCGAGCCAAATCATAACCGCATTAGATTTTAGGTGACTTGGTTCTAGATTTATTTACCGACCGATCAAATTAATTTTTTTTAGATCGGTAACGTAAAGTAATTCCAAAAACGATGAAAAACCATTGATAAATACATCAAATAATCATAATAAACAAGAGTTTTCTGGTGACATCATTTTTTTATTTACATTTCTTTCTGGAGAACCGTGACCTATGGAGTAGAAATTTGTCCAGTGAGTGTATTAATATATTGGCAACATCTCGGTAGGGATGTTTTTATAATGTGACCATATGTAAAAGAATTTATTTTTCCATATGGAATAATAGGTTATAATGATTGAAGTCCAATTTAATATTGCATCTTTTATCATAAAGCAAAACCACTATAGTTTGAAATTATCTTCAATTACAAACGTTGGTAATTGAAGATAATTTGAAACTATAGTGAGTTTTGCTCAATAAAAACATATCTATGGAGATCTTCCCAATCTATTACCTATTATTATTATTTTCACTAGTTGGTCGCTTGGGGTGTCCCAACCAGTTTTCACTCCTCTAATAATCGCACATTTTCAAAAAAGTCAAAAATTTCCTTAGAGGATATCTTCTTTAGATTTTCCTTGGTCGGCTTCTCCTTCCCAAGTAAACTTTTTTCTTGATAGCTTCTACATATTGGGTCTATTGTGATCCCCATATTGTAAATATATTTATCAAACCTGCATTTTCCTGTTATGGTTCGTAAGTCTACTCCTGCTTAGTTTAAGCAAGTCATCTTTTTTCTCTTTTCTGTCGGTTCCAATAAGAAAGCTTTTGAGTGATTTTGCCATTAGGTTTCCTTCATTAGTATGTTTGTCCCTTACTATCTTTTTCGACTCCTGTTTGATTATCTCAAATGAGATTCCACAGGTTGGCTAAGATCTTACGGAAGGTTGGTCCCGAGTTTGTTTTGCTAGTTCGTCTGCTTTCTGGTTTCCTTTGATTATTGAATCCGCCTGCCCAGTTCGTTCAGACCCCGCAAGCAGACCTCGACCGTTAAGGAGGACACCTCACAGGATGACAATGCGGCCAGGGCTCCTTTGCTATCAGTTACTATCAAGACCCTCATATCGTGATAGTTGCCTTCAATTAGTTCCCAAACCGTTAGTTCTGTTTGGAGTATTGTGGTGTACCAGGCTGACGAAAACTGCAGAGCCAGGCGCGCTTACCCCAGCTCGTTTGTTTTGGATCCGTTTGCATACATGACCACCCCTTGCAACAGAAACTTCCCTTTTTTCTTCTATTCTTCCCTTTCTGGGATTTTTACTTCAAATGGTTTAATGAAAGAATATGTTGTCCTTTGTCTGTCTGCCATCATTCCCATTATGGGGTGGCATTTTATCTCCTTCAGTAAAAGCACTGTGTTCCTCCCTGGACGTGCCTTCTTCTTCTTTATTTGCTCTCTGTCTGTAGGCTCTCATGAGTCCCTCCGTCCTTACCACAGCATGGAGATACAGTAGGTCCAACATGGTTTCCATGGCAACTGTAGAAGTTGTTCTCATCGCCTCCGGAATTCCTAGGCATGCTAGTCTTTGCACCTTGTCTAATCTTTGTCTACATCCTTTTTGATATATTCTCGGCCACCATGTGAATGATGCGTATATTGATTATAGGTCTTATCATCACCGTGTATATCGAGTGTGTCATCTTTGGTGATTAACCCCACGTATTCCGAAAGTTCTTCTGGTTGCTCCTAGAACCTTTGTAGCCTTTTTTGTTATCTTCTCAGCTACTAACTAAATAATTCCACTTTTCTTTGGATGACTACACCAAATTCTTGAAATGTTGTGGGAGAATTCGGCCTCTTCAAAATTGCTCTTCCAATTATATTCCATTCGTAGTCAACACGATTCATTTCTGGTGAGCTAGTTGACCAACTTATTCACTCGATATCATCTTGTCTGATCTGAAAAAGGACATTTTTTCTTTGTGGGAGAATCTAATCCTTCTGTTGTTCGAACCAATGTAGGCGTGCACCTATATGTCTAGAAAGTAGTCTAGGAATTTTTAGAGGTTGCCTGAACCCATAATTAGCAGAATTGAATATCCGTGGTACTGTTTAACTTGAGATAAGACGTTCATATGTACACAAAAACAAATATTTTGAATTTTCAGAGAGGGATCGACAATTTTGGCGTCACTCCACTTTTGACGTGATAGCTTCTTTAAAGTCCTCGTGATAATAATACAAGAGTGTTTGAAATAAAGTCTTACCTGCACAAGCTTGTACAGGGACACATTCTGTACAGTTGATTGACATTGTGATGTACTCGTATTTACATGCACAAGTATTTGCCTCCAGTGGATATTTGCAGTCATTACTTGCTTGATTGAAGTAAGATATATGCAAATCGTCACATGTTTGTCTACATCCTCCTGAATAAGCTACGTAGTACTCATTCGCAGTACAAGCTGAAAGAATTCAATTTAAAAAATTGTTAGATGAGGCATGATAATTCTAAATCTTTTGTATAAAGAAAAGAAATCGAATGTAAAATTTGACGTATCAGCAGTGGCGTAACGGAAGATTGATGCCGCCCCTCCTACCGGTTTACGAAGACTGTTAGCCATTTATATTTTGAGTAACGAACTTGTTTCATTTATCAACATTTTATACACCTCTTCCTCTATCTATCATGGCATGAAAATACAAGTTCCCCATGATGTTGTGGGGGAGGTTGGAATTGACGTAGTAGGATTTGTAGTTCTGTTGGCATTTCCCTTGATTGGCCGCTTTTCCCTTGTAATTATTCCAAATATAGCTCTTTGCTCAGATCTTTTAGGAAGATTCCCCTTTTATTGTTTTTTTTTTTTTTTGGTGAAAGAGTACCAAACGTAGACGCACTAGAAAACAGCATGGTACCAACCTTTTTTAATTGACCATGCAATTTTCGGCGGTGTTCGAGTAGAGTGACAAACGAGGGGTGGTAAAAGCTAACTATCGTGTTTGAATTGAATGTTGGTATATTGGTAACACAATGATATTAGAATAGCGGTAAATTGGAATTTGCAGCTGAAACCTTTTGATAAGGAAGCAAATACTACGGTCGCAGCACTACA